>VXAD01013801.1:1032977-1072951 GCA_013399195.1 Dicrurus megarhynchus | reverse complement strand
CCCCCCCCCCCCCCCCCCCAATATTTGTCTGAAAAAGACTGAAGTGTAGGGAACTAGGGGTTTAGATGAGGTCATTGTTGTGGACATCTGGAACAGAATGTCATCACCACGTTTAGGCAAGACAACAGCTCATTTTTATTTCAGTTCTGATTTCAAGTCCACAGAATCCTAAGGAAAACATTGGCTCAATGATCCAATCTGTTTAGGCACATGGCAGTGTTGAAAGAGTTACAAAAAAAAGCCATAAAACCCTCCTTAGGCTCACACTTCTTCATGGATCTCCAAGAAGGTGGAAGCAGTGGTACAGAGATGATGTTAAAAACCCCAAATACTTGTCAACAATTATGACGTCTTACAAGTCACAGTACCACGTCTTGCTCTCTGTACAGCTGCCATTTTGTCATTTAATAGTGCTGTGTTACTGCAACTTCACATCTGCCAGACTCGGTCAGATCAATCTTTGTACAAAGTGTGAAAAGCATCGTGTTGCTGGAGGCGATTTTTTGCGCTTGGGTTGATGCTAGACTAAGATTATCTGATTTTGTTTTGTGGGTTTTTTTATTTTTTTGCTAGATACTCTGGCACTGTGGTTCAGCCAAGCTGACAGTCATACTGTTCATTGCAGAGAATAAGAGAGTTTTAGGTGATATGTGCAATAAATAGATAGGAAATGTGTTCCTTTTTCTTAGCTAATCTGTAGGATTAGTTCTCCTGGGCTGCTGAAAGTAGCAGTGTTATTCATACTGCATTTTAAATTAATACTGCATTTTATTAATTTTTTTTATGTCTTGAGAGGAATGACAGGAGATGAAAAATAAAACTTCTTCAGTCTTCTCTCTTGAACCTTTAAAAATCTGTCACTGACTTTAATAGTAGTGTTCCCATGGAGATAAGCACAACTAAGTCTCTCTAAAAGGAATAGAACTAATCTGCTTTGAATGAAATATTTTTGCATTTTAAGTAATGTTACTTTAATACATAATTTATTCTTCTCTGACAAAGTGCTCTTTGATTTTTCAGAAAATGTGTAATCAAAATAAAGAGCAAGTTCTATTGTACTCTCTTCCCTGGTTCCCTCTCAACAATGGACAATCCATAGATAATAATTTTGTGGTAATGAGAAGTTGAAATCAGAAAATATTCCAATCCCTTTCTAAGATACAGGCAGAGCATAAAGAGCATGCAGGAAAAATGCAGTTGTACACTGCCCTAAAAGCATCAGGAGACACTGTGCAGAAAAATGCTTTTACTTCTTCAGTAATGATGACCTGGCAAGCCATTTCCAGCTGACGGTTCTTTTTTATGAATTTCTGAGCACTGTTCAGAAAGGCAAAGGTGGGACCAAAATGACTTCAATTCACAGCATCCTGGGACAGTGAAAAAATAAGTGTACCAGCGACAGCATCAAATATCCTGAAAGACTGCTCCTGATAATTCTCACTTTTCTGTTCGATAAAACCTCTTCCAAAAACAAAGGGATTTTTCTGACAATGTGCAAAAAAGACATTTTGCTCCTATTAATTTGCTCTGAATGAAGATTTCAGCCAAGCTTCAGGCTGATCTTGACTGCTCCATTGCACATCCAGAGGCACTCAGTCTGGATTTGCAGACTTACCCTGCCAGAGCAGAGAGCTGTGCCAAAGCCCTCCATCTTGTCTCACAGGTTAGCAATTACAAAGATTGATGGCACTTCAGAAGAGACCTGAACTTCACAGCACTGCAGGCAAGGGTGAGTGCTACCCCTGCCTGACCCCCCTGCTCCCAGACACTGCCAGTCCACCACCCACCAGAAATATTTGATCCCCCACTTCCCACCTCTCTGCTGAGGGCTGGCTCTCTGTCATTCCCCATGTCAATCCCTTTTTTTTTGGGAAGAGAGATGAGTGACTCATCCTCCAGTGGCACACACCTGGACTTTTCAGAGGTCTGTGGAGGTCATACTATCTGCAGGAATCAAGGAGAAGGGCAGACAAAAAGCCAGGGAGGATCCTGAAGAGCTGGACATGCACCTGCTAATTTTGGGATGGGGGCTGTATGGTGACTCGCAATGCCCCTAGTAGGGCATTCACCTGGCTTCGGAGGGAGTAGCAGCAAGGCTTGCTCTCCAGCTCCAGTGAAGAAGGAAAGGACAAGTGCTGGTCCCACTCAGGTCTCCAGCCAGCTCTGTAATTGCCAGCCCTCAACCAATCCTGGCAATATAAAGTTATCTGCAGGCCCAGCTCTTTTATCTTGTTCTCTTTTTAGCTTTCTCCATGTAGTGTTGAAATGTTCCACACATTTTAGAGCAACCTGAAGTTCTGAAAATTCAATTATGAGCTGCCTCACTTGGGATTTCAGCTTCCCAGACAAGACCAAACACCATGTGGTAGGTGTGGGTGCAATGCAGAAGAGCATGAAGTGATCTCTCTTTCTGAGAGGATCTTCTTGAATATTGAGTGCCATTCTGGTCCCCACAATTTAAGAAGGATGTGAGGTCCTTGAATGCATCCAGAGGAGGGCAAGAAAGCTGGTGAAAGGGCTGGAAGGAATGTCCTTTGAGGAGTGGCTAAGAACTTTGAACCTGTCTAGTTTGCAGAAAAGGAGGCTGTGGGGTGATCTAGTTTTCTACAGCTTCCTGAGAAGGGGAAGTGGAGAGGGGGATGCTGGTCTCTTCTCTTTGAGATCCAGTGACCTAACACGTGGTTCAAAGCTACATCAGGGAGGTTTAGACTGGACATTAGGAAGCATTTCTTTGCATTTCTTTTGGAACAGGCTTGGACTGCATGATCAATATAGGTCCCTTCCTAATAGACTGAAATATAATATTCTATTCTATTCTATTCTATTCTATTCTAAATGGATACTGCTTTTGTTCTTGATGTTAAGCAGGAGGTAGAGGTGGTAGGTCCTCAGCTACAGTAAATTGCCATGACTTCATTGGAGTCAATAGCAAATTGCAGAGACTCACTCTGTCAATAACTAAACTCCCCAGGGCTGATAGAATCAGTCATAACTTCATTGAAATCCACTGATGTCCATCTGACCCCGAGGTTTTGTTATTGATTATGTTAGGAGTAGGACAAGACCTAAATTTAATTTTATGATGGTCCAGGAACAGCATACATTATTTCAAAGCATTCATCGTTACTGCAGTTAATTGGGGCCTGTCCCGGACAAGGCTGTCTCTTTCAATCATTAAAATGCTGCTTGCCAATCTATGATTTGCCCTGCAGATGTGAAAATCTGCACTGACATATGTAAAGCAGAAGGGCTTTGACTATTTCAGGTTTCGTTTAGGTGTGTAGTCTATGGTTGCCTCAGGTAACAGGTACTACTTAATCATGATAACATGATTAAGGTGCAAATCCACATGCCTAATTTAAATACATTTGTTCTCTGAACCATCCACCTGGGTGTAGTTTCTAAGAGTAAATGCAAAGTACTCACAGCAGGCTTCAGCTCAAGCAAAATCTCAGGGACAGCTTCCAAATGTAATCACTCATTGTCATAGTAGAAAGTTGCAGTCACCTTTTTTAAAAGTCCAGGTGTTACACATCATCTTCAGTGTTTCTGTTACAGAATCACAGTGGTTGGGGTTGGAAGGGACCTCTGGAAGTCATTTGGTCCCACTCCCCCTGCTCAAACAGGGCTACATAGAGCCAGTTGCCCAGGGCAGGGGGCAGTATCTATAGGGGTGAGAGAATATTTCTAGGAGTGGAGACTCCCCAGTCTCCCTGGGCAACCTGTGCCAGTTCTCGGTCACCCTCAGGGAGAAAAAGTATTTCTGGATGTTCAGATGGAAAGTCCCAGGTTTCCCACTGTCCTCTGGCTCTTGTCCTATCAGTAGGCACCACTGAAAACAGTCTGGCTCCATTCTCTTTACACTCTCACTTCAGGTATTTATTTTATTACACATTGGTAAGATCCCCTTGAGCATTCTCTTTTCCAGGCTGAACAGGCTCTCAGCCTTTCCTCATAAGGGAGATGGTCTAGTCTCTTAATTGTCTTAGTTTTCCCTCACTGGACTCTCTCCACTATGTCCATGTCTGCCTTGTACTGAGGAGCCCAGTGCTCCAGGTTGGGCTCCACCAGGGTTGAGAGGAGGGGATCACCTCCCTCTCCCTGCTGGCAACATTCCTCCCAACACAGCCCAGGATACCTTTGGCCTTCTGTGCCACAGGGGAAGCATTGCTGACTCATATAATTGTCTTTTTTTGGGGGGCAAATGGGCTTTGGGCAGGAGTGAGGTGATATCACCCCTGGAGCCAGGCCTCACAGGTAGGGAACCTGCAGACAGTGCTCAGCAGGGCTCACTCTCCTCTGAACGTGACAAAGAGTGCACTAAGCTAACCAATGGATTTACCTTTTCAGGTCCTCACTAGTCATGTCCACTCATCTATCTTGCCCCAAACCATCTGGTGTGTTACTACTGCAAAAGCCTTCTCGAGGAGCAGCCACCACTGAGCAAAGTGATGTGCAGCTCCTGTTGTGGGGTCCTGCTGGACCCCTAGCAAAGCATGAGGATGGCATTGGCTGGAGGCACACACAGGAATTTGGGGCAGCAACCCAGGGTCTGAGCCACGCTGAGCCCTGGGTGGACAGCCATTCCAGGATTTTGTCCCTGATGGCAGTTAGGCAGGCTCATGTGTCTGAGGTGCCTGACTGGTGAGACACAGCCTGGTCAGAGTGGCCATTTCCCTTCTAGCTGTGAGTAGCTGTCCTGTCTGTGTGGGACAGGCCATGACATTGGTGGTGGACTTGGCAGTGTTAGGTTTACAGCTGGACTTGATGAACTGAAAGATCTTTTCCAGCCTAAATCCTTCCATGATTTTAATGCAGTTGGCATGCAGTTGGCATGCAGTCACCAGTCTGGAGCTCAGGTTAGACCCACATGTACTGCAAGTTTACAGCTTGTGCTGTTCTGCCTGCACATCTTCCTGCCTGCTGCCTTTCCCCTTGAGAATAACTCCTGAGGCTCCAGTGAAGGTTTGCTTCAAGTTCACTACCCTGAGGCAGGGCTGTGGGCCTCATTCAGCACAAAGTATGAGCTCTAAGGGTCTTTTAATGGCCCTTTCTAGCTAGTGTATGACCCTGCAGAAGGGCTTTAGTATTCCCATGGGCACACAGCTAATCCTTCAGTAGGTTTTGTTTGCAGGCTCCTTTCCTCATCACACTGAATGAGTGTCCAGGTGAAGAAGCCTGGTTCTTTAGACTGCAGGCTGGGCATATGCTGAACATTTCTCCTATGAAAGCCCTGATTTGTGTGAAACTCAAATACACCTTGGGAAATCACCCAACAACAATATGTTCAAGTGGATCTTGGAATGTGGAATGTTTTGATCCTATGCAGTTAGGCCATCCCCAAAAATACAACATTGCAACCAGAGGAGTATCACAGCCATGCAAAAATTGAGAGAGCTGGAATACTCTCATTTAAAGATGCACAAAGCCCCTGTTTTGTGGCAGAAGCAAGCCAGCTGGATATGCAGCGTGAGCATGTATTATGATGAGCCTGGGTTATTAGCAGTCACCAGTTTAGAAGGCCTCAGTGAATAAATTTGCTGTTTCAGGATAAAAAACGGAGCATGGTATCTGCTTTGTCAGTAGTCACTGCAGAAGTGAGTGATGAAAAAAACAGGAACGGTTCATGAAGAACTGTACAGATACATGCTGGTTTTCTCAAGTTTGTCATAAGAAATGGGCAAGAGAACTAAGTGCTGAAATAGAGGAAGAAACCAATCACATGTTAACATAGTCCTTGGGCTGTGAGCAGTTACAAGGGAATGAGATCTGCTAAGTGTGCCACACCTAGAGATATGATGCAGAACTCAAGAGATCAGGTCATTGTTTGTCATGTCAACGCATTTGTCAGTAGTGACCCAGGATGGAAAGTGTTCATGAGCTGCAGAATTAAGGAACCTTTTTCCAGTGGATCTGTGCCCTGTGCACTAACGATCATTCTTCTACTCATTCTCTGTGTCATTTCCATAGCAGCACCCCCAGAACTGCTCGGTGTCCAGCACTCAGTCCCATACCTGCCTTTCCCACCCATGCCTCTGTCCTCCAGCCCCGTAGTATGCCAAAGCGTTTACCACTTCCTTCTGGTTAATGTCAGTATTTCCAGCTCCCTTTCTGCTTCCCACCTACCTCTTGTGGGCTCCCAACTGAGTGCCACAAGGATCCTGGCTGTGCTGGTTGCCAGACCCGGTAGGTAAGGCCTGGAGGCAGTCGTGCCTTTCTCTCTGGGAGGGTAAAAGTCCAGCCGCTCTCTCTCCTCTATTAAATCACCCATTTACACAGAACTTGCAGGACGACAACGTCTTTGCTATTTCTATGCTTTTACCAAATTTGGTAGAAATCAGGTTCCATAGGTACAGGTGCAGGGAGAGCACCAGACACATAACCAGGAGACAGTTGCTAAGGAAATCAGAAACCTGGAACACCAGGCTCCTGAGGAGTTCTGACTGTGACTTGTAAGAATGTCGATAGCATAAATACCTGCATGATGAAGAAGTAGATGCAGAACAACCATAGAAATACCCCAGAGGCTTTGAGAAACCCAAATCTAGAAAGGGACATCACAGAAATGCTAAGAATTTGAGGGTCTGATAGAGTGCTGTGTGAGAGTTGCGAAAGATCCTGGTATCTACAAGATATACCCAACATGGGGAGGATGACACAAAAGCAGCTGAGGATTAATGTGCAGTGTGACTGATTTTTTGCATTCAAAATCCAACTCAACCTCTTGCAGAGCCATATGATATTGCTAAAAGTGGGTATAAAAAGCTGACAGGATGAAGCAAAAGATCTTTCTTTTGTGGCTTTCTGGACATGATGGGGCAGAGTAGGAGTCCTAACAGCATGTGAGCATTTTACAGAAGTGGCAGTGAAGGGAAGATAGCAAGTGGGAGTGAGTACGAAAAAGAAGAAAAATGGAAGCTTTTAGTTCTAAAGAATCAACTGCAGGAAGGCAGAGGAACACTTTAATGAGGTTCTTAACAGAGAAGTGGGCAAAGGTGAAGAGTAAGTGGCCATTTCCCAGATAGCTGAGCTGTTTGCAGCAGGATTTTGAAAAAAATGAAAAAAAAGAAAAGATGCAAAAGACACTTGGAAGACTCAGGCCCAACAAGGGAGCAGGGTGCAGAGTGTTCCTGCAGAATTACTAAAAAATGGCTGGTAGAGATAACATGAAAGCCTTTACAAGCTATTTTTACTGGCTTGAGGGATTGAAACAATAATGGAAGGGTTGACTGTGACCTGAATTGCATGCCCAGTTTGGAGAAGGGAGGAAAACAAGACTGTGGGAACATCAGAAGCTGCTCTTTAGGGCTTGTAAAATGTAACTGTGATGCTCAAGAGAGTCAGACCCCTCATGCCAGGGCGCTAGCCAGGCCTTCCCAAACACAGAACTCAAGACAGTCCAAGTCAGTCTTGTTGCTGACATCCCTGAAGGCCTTTCAGTCAGTGCCCTGATCTGAATGAGCAGCTCTCTGGATTCAGGCTGGACAGACACAGGGACACACAAGGCAAGTACTCTCTCCCCGACTGCTGAGACTGTGCTTTTAATACATCTTCTTGTGTCTGTTTCTGGATGGCCTGTGAGTTTCTTCTCTGCCTCTCAACACTTGTCACTCAACCTCAAACACTACCCAGACAAAACCATGCAACCCAGAACAGCTGAATTCCTGAGCAGCCTCCCCTATATGAAGCGTAGGTTTACTGCATCTTAAAGATCCCTTAAATGGAAAAGCAGAACTCGAAACTTACCATAGCTCATGAGATTTAACACAGTCCTAAACCAGCATTTGTGGAACTACTGCATTTGTTTTGTGCTGTAGTCTCAGCAAAATGCACCTACCACAGGCCATATGGCACAGATTCTGCATTCTGTACCCCCAGCAACAGCATTATTTCTCCCAGTTTTATTGCAGTGACACACAATGCTGATGAGCTCAAAACTTTCCTGAATAGGACTCAGAAATTCTTGGCAGTGTATTGCATGACAGTGCTATTTGCAGCTTGGCACTTCTCCCTGATTTATTGTTTCACATTAGTCATCAACTTTAAACCCCATCTCTCCTTTATTGGCTTCAGGTCAGAGACTGATGCCCTGATTCACTTTGAGAAGCACCCAAATCTGCAAATATTCCCACTGACGTTCAAGGATCTCCCATTCAGTTTGCAGAGCAGGTGGTTATGAAACTATCATTTGCTTTTCCATGAAATATAACCATGCTAAAAAAATTCCAGTATGTAATTTTCACAGTCACCTTTCAGAGCAGAGCTGTATTGCACACATACCAGCTCCCTTCCTGCTTATTAAATCCGACTGTTGTCTTAACCTGCAAATTTTGGTAACTAATATTTCAATATCCCAACCTAGTCATTTAAAAATACAAGACATAACAGATAATTAAAGTCTTAAAATCAAATGCTTGCTGGTGCTCATGTCCTAGCCTCCCATCATAAGCTGTTTTTAAGCCAGTTGTCTAACTCAATGCTTTACTGCATTATCATACCACAGCCAGTAGTCAATTAATCTTTAACTTTTCTCTTTATGAAGTGCTTTAAAAAATTTTGGCACAAAATGTCTTCTCTATTTTCTCTTACTATCATCCCACTAACAGCTCTGAAATATTGCAGTGAATTAGTTATGCACGACTTCTTATCATTTCACATCATCCGTCTCATCATAGCAAATAAGGCACTGAAGCACTGATTTACCAAGACCTGTCTCAAACAGATTACTGCATCCTTCAGAAATAACAGTATTTTATTCCTAATACAAGTTTATGTTGGGTTTCCCCCACCCCCACCTTATTTGACTGCATTTTCTTTTGGAAATATTGTCTCACTGACAGGATTATTTCAAGTATTTTTGAACACTGCAAGTTCTACACTGACTTGCCTTTTATTGCCTCTGATGCCTTTCACCATTTTTGCTGGGCTGGATGGCAAATTCAATCAGCTCAGCATTCCCAACATAAAGAAAAATCAACAGATTCTGCAGGTTCTGTAATCATTTCCCTCAGCAGAGTTGCTGAAAGGCTGAGGAATACCAGCCTTCCTTCATCCTGGCAGCATATCATTGCTTAAGCACACTTTGTAGGTACTTCAACTGCTGGGACATATGGTGCAAAATATGAGCCAGCAAATCAGTTCCAACTCTCATGGTCTTTAAGGCCCCGAGATACCTTGTTCAGCAGCCTGGGCTGCGGCAAGCACATCGCCACATTCTGTGGCATCCTCCTTTTCCCTGACTTATATCCACTTCAACAGAAGGAAAACAGTAGCAGCAGATTGATTGCAATACAATTCCCACCTTTCAACACAGAAGGCTTTATTTTAAATTTACATTTACCCTTTATCTCGTACCTTGCTTGTACTTGTCATGTCAATAGTTGCCAGGTAGGAAAAGGAAAGAAATGCAACCCCAGATAACCTAGTTAACAAATGTCATGGGCTAATTTTTACTGAAAGTGTTTTTCCACTTTCAAATGACTCAGCAGTAGCCGCCATAAAATCTTTGCATATTTTAATATACTTTTTTAATACTAGTGGAATAAATAACAAGTTATTAATGCTCAGGAAAAAAATATAAACCAAACCCAGGAGATTTTCTTCAGCTTGCTAGTAAACCTGGCAGTTTGCTGTTCCAACAAAAGCAATATATCTAGGAAAGCAGCAAGTACAATTTATTCACGCTTGACCTGATGTGAGTATCCAAGGACGCAGAGCGATCTGAGCTGCAAGGCTTAAGCAACTTATTTCTTGCTTTTAGAAGACTACAAAGTGGATGGAGTACCCTGAAATGGCTTTTACAGGCAGGACACAGCCAGGCCTGCCCAGCAGCTGCCCGTAGCACTCATGAGCTTAACCTTTGCTTTGGTGCAAGTGCTCCCACTTAGTTCCCTCAAAGCTGGCCAGGCTCCACTGTACCTGGTAAATTGTCAATCCCTTTCTCTCCAGGCCTCTGGCACTGCAATCCACAGCACAGTGCTGGCAGCCAGCAATCTTGGTGTGCGTGGCTGCCACACTGTGCCGGCATGCAGGGGTGCACTGCAGCCCACTGCTCACCTGGCCCAGCCACCAGAGCTTCTCCTGGCTCCCTGTGGGCTGTGGTGGCTGAAGGAGCCTTCTGGTCCTGCTTTGGAGAAGTCTCTGAGCACAAGCAGGAGATGCCAGCCCAGCCTCTGTTCCTCATCGCTGGCTGTCACTTTGCCACACTGCAGCAGCAGGTTTGGTGCTGCAGGAATCCCCTGAGCACTGGAGAGCTCAAGGCCATGCCCTTTGTGGTGCAGACCAGTGCATCCTCCCTCCCTAGCCCATGCTTTCTACACAGGTGTCTTTTACTCCAGCTTGAGGAGAGCAGCAAAGGAAACCAAAGGTTAAAACAAGCCCCTGGAAGGGAGAGAGTGTGGGTTGAGGTCTCTGTAACACCATGACCGCTGCAGCTGGCAAGGGCAATGCTCACAGCTCTGCTCCTTCCTAGGAGACACTACTGAGAGCTGGCATGGTTACATGAGCTCATGACTCCACTCCAGTGGAGATCCTTGAGGGATCCTGCTGGGATAACCCAGCAGGCACTATAGGCCATTTTTTCCAGTCTGAGATAAGATGGGCAGATGTGGAGAAAGGAGATGGGATGATCCAAGTCACCTCATGGCCATCTCACCTTGCGAGAACTCGTGCCTGTGCACATGAAGGTATGACGGCCAGTGCCTGTAGAAATGGAGGAGGCAGGGCAGCTGTGCCTGATGGGGCCTGGGCTTAAGGCCAGCAGCCTCAGTCTCCTGAGACTCCCTCTGCTTGACTAGGGCTCAGTCAGAGCAGAAATCCTATTCGGGTGGCCAGATGTGCCCCCTACTTCTCCTCCTCGCTGGGCATGGAGAAGTCCTGCAGTACGTGCACATGTATTTGTGTGTGACATGGACAAGCCAGATTCCTGGAAATATTTCAAACATGAATCCAAGCAGTGAAAATGGCTTTTACAGGCAGGGCATTTGGAAGTAGACAAAAAAGCACATAGAAAAAAATATACAGAAATACGTAGAAAATACCTAGTCAAGAAAGATACAGAGGGGAGTAGTTTTCAATTAAATTCCACTTAAATTGTGATGGTTACTTCAATCACGAAAGGGCAATTTGGTCTTACACTGCAACAGTCACAGTGTCAGAGCACAGGAGAGATGCTTGGAGTGAGGACTCACGTGTAGCTGCGTCACGGTGGTGAGAAAGACAGAGAAAACTAGAAAGGTGGGCTAGATCCTCAGGCTGTGGTTGAACAGTCCCAGACCTCCAGCAGCAAGACTTCCTCCTGCTGCTCGCTCCTCTGTGGGCTGGGTCCATGGTGCTCTATCTCTGCACTCCTGCTAGCATGGGTATTTGTAGCTCCTCCATCCATTTTATGGTAAGACCAGGCAGGGACAGGAGTGGAGGGGACAGAAACAGCTGTTGTGTCTCAGGGCCATGTAGGAAGCAAATAGGGGCAGGGAGGGACCTGAAAAAGCACCACTGCTGGGTCCTTCATTCTCAGGCTTGGTGGGACAGTTTCGTAGAGGGGTGAGGCACAAGGTGGTGGAAAATATCTGGGTTTTCTGCCCCTGGGAGACAGAGAACAACTTGGGATTAAACTGAAAGAGTTCTTTCGTAGCAATTGGAGTGACAATTAGTGACAATGGCAGGCAGCTGCTGTACTGGGACCATAGGTTATTAAGCTAATCATAATTGTCTCCCTGTTACCTTGTGCTCCTCCCTGTCTGTATGGGGCATCCATCTGTTGTCGCTCATTCTGTAATTAAACCGGAAGCTCTTTGGGGCAGGGACCATCTTTTCATTATATCTTACATGAGGGGGTCCCAATCAGAGCCTCTAGCTGCTACTCCAGCACAAATAAAGTGGCAATAAATAAGGGAAAATACTCCACTTCGATTTGGATACCAGTTACAGCTTAGAAAGCATTATTGTTAATGGGATGTGGTTTGTGAGAGAGAAATGTGCTTCATCAGAGGAGAGGCATGTGCTGTGCTGCTGGCCAAGGCCCAAGGGTCACAGTGAGACCAACCCTCCCGTGACAGCAGTGTGCCAGCTCCAGCACCTGGTAGGAAGGCAAAGGCTTTGCTTCCAGCCATTGATGGAGGAGGCACCAGGGAATTTGCCACAGGTTGTTTATCCCTTGGATCAGGGAGGAGCCGATCAGCTGGGGGAACCCAGGAGCTGTGACCCTCCATGCCCCTCTCTCACAGCCTCGCTCCCTGGAGCTGTACCCCATGCCAGCTGCTGGCTGCTCCTGGGGCATGTGCCAGTGGTGTCCTGTGTGCTGATGCGTGTGAGTGCACACAGACACCTGTGGGCAGGACAGCGTGGGGAGGGTGTGGTGTGCGGCATCCTGCTGCTGGGGAAGTGCAGAGCACGGTGCCGACCTGGGGAAGCTGCTGCTGCTCCGGCTCAGGACAGCGTTTGGGCAGTGGCTGGATCCTCCGCTCCGCTGGGAACACCAGAGTCGGGACAGGACACCAGGAGCTTTAGTGTCAGGTCAAAACAGAGGGAAAATAGCCCATCCAAGCAAGGCACGCACTGCAACCCCTCGGTCCAGGCAGATCACCACTCACATCTCTTTCTGAAGGATCCTGTCTAGGCCCCTACAGAAGTGTATTCACTGCTGCGTTAGCAATCTGCTGCAGAGGCAGAAAACAAAAGCTCACGCTGCTACTGGGCATCTAGCTTCAGATGTGTCAGTGCTCTTACTTCATTTGGAGCTCCGGAAGGCTGGGAGTGCGCACTTTATTGAGCACCCTTGGGGGCCAGGAGCCATCTCTTCCCCCGGCACGCCGTGGAAGTGCGGCAGGCCGCGGTCCCACGCGTGGCGGCCGCAGCAGCCCACGGCGGGCACGCACCGTTCCCGGCGCTGCCGGCAGCCCCGGTGGCATCCCCTCGGAACACAGGAGCTGCCTTTGTGATCGCTCCCGCTCCCTGCAAAACAGCTGAACAAAACCCTCTGCTGCCGTAAGAGAATACTGCCAACGCGCCCCTAGAGCGCGGCGCATGTTATGAATATTAATACTCGAGGCTTGGTGGAAAAAATAACCCGAGTGCCCTCTAGTGACACAGCACCGGAGCCGCGCCGGGCTGCTGGGGCACGGCGTCTGCCTGAGGGGCGTGCTGGGCGCCCGGAGGGGCCTCGAGGGGTGATTTGGGGGAAAGACCTTTGCAAGGGTGAGGATTTGTAAAAATAACCCGTGGCCTTGTCACTGTAGCCTGCTGGAAACCCTGTTTGTGGCAGCCGTGCAGCCTCGGGTATGAGCGTACGAGCACGCTGACCATGTACAAAGCCCACTGGTAAGGTATAGGCACATTCCCTGACCTGCCTTTTCCCAATCCTGTTACCCAGATTCTCATGTATAAAGCTCACTGGTAAGGTACAGGCACATTCCCTGACCTGCCTTTTCTCAATCCTATTACCCAGATTCTCTGGTTCTTCATCTTTTTCCTGCCTTGAATTCATAAACTCCCTGGTGACACAATATTTTCCATGGAAACCAGTGATAAAGTCACAGACAAATGTTCCTCACAGTTCTGTCATCAGCTGCCCTTTCAACTAAATGAGGTAAACGAGGGGATGGTGACATCTTACCTCAGCCCTCTCCCTACACCAGCAGGGCTCTGAGCCAAAGCCCACTGCTCTGTGCCAGACTTCTCTCCCCTCCCTCCCTCCTTCCCTCCCTCCCTTCAGCCCTGCACACAGCCAGGGTGAAGAAATCTCTGTTCCTCCAGCTCTCCCCTGCTGGGGACTGTACCTGTCCCAGGCAACTCCGCGTTTTTTATCGTGGCTTTGGTGTGTCTCTCCATTCACATTTGTGCAACTGCAGCAGGCTCGGGTGGGCGCCTACCTGTTCCTTGGCTTCCTGGTGAAAATCCATTTACTGGATAAGTGAAGTGAGGAAACACACAGCTGAGGAAATTGCTGGTGTCCTCAGCAGGCAGGCCTTTACTCCACGTGCCAGCTGGACCAGCACCGCCATCGCTAGGAAGAGGGAGTCAGTTTAAATAGGCAGCCCGATTGCCAATATATCTTCCTGATCCAATGTGGCTGCTTGGAATAGAAAGAAGCTCTCATGCAGTAATGCAAATTATCATTGTAAGTCAAATAACAGTAATAAATAGCTAGGGTGATAATGCTGATTGTAATGATTGTGTTTATTGTGGCAACGCAAGACAAGAACAAAATGCCACTGAGCTGATCCCATAAGCTGTCCTTGGCCCAAGCAGGCTGCACTCCCAACACACAGCCCTGCACAGTGACGGGAGGTGGGGGATGTTCACATCAGACACACACGGGTCCTTGGGAAGGTTTGCAGGTTGTGACTGTTCAGTCAGAGATACTGGACTGTCTAGTGCCTCCAGATATTCTGATGATTTTGTTTTAAAAGCAAGCTCAAAATAAGTGAGAGCTGAGTGGATTATTACTTGGCTTTAGACCGCTGAAGGATGAGGCTTTTAATATGCATGGCCAGTTTGCAGAGCTTTTCTCTTCCACTGCTCTTTTGCAAAGCATTTAAAGATATTGACTTAGAACTATAAAGCAAACTCTCAAACATTAATTCCAGATAAAAAGCCTTTTTTTTTCCCTGGGAACTCTGATTGGGAAGATGTAGCTACTAGCTGCACTTGATTTATAAAGGAGCACCCTTGCAGTTCTGACCCCTTGAATGTTGCAGATGCCTTGTGAATATGATTTTTTCAGACCCTGACTACCTGC
This sequence comes from Dicrurus megarhynchus, assembly GCA_013399195.1. Classification (NCBI taxonomy): domain Eukaryota; kingdom Metazoa; phylum Chordata; class Aves; order Passeriformes; family Dicruridae; genus Dicrurus; species Dicrurus megarhynchus. The sequence goes on along the minus strand of VXAD01013801.1, from coordinate 1,058,214 downwards.
GAGAAACCAGGGTGTGACTGCTGTGACTGCTGGGCTGGATGTTACCCTGGAGGAGGACCCCAGGGTGGGTCTCTTGGTGGTCAGGAGTGGCCTGTCTCTTTCCCAGCCGTGGGGACTGCACAGCAGCGCCTTCCCCCTTCAGCTGATGCTAGCTGCAGCCTGCATTGCACTGCAGAGGAACAGGCAATCACTCCTGCATGTCTCAGTCCATAAACCAGCTCATAAATCACCCTGGCAGCAGCAGCCCAGGGAGGGGACAGGAGCTTGTGATAGTATTTCTCCATCATTTCCAGCCAGAACCCTCTTTCCAAAGTGTCATTTTCCCCACCCTTAAATCCAAATTTAGTGCTGAAGATCTTGCTTGCTGCAGCAGAAGACCATAACCATGCCCTCTAACCGTGATGGGGATGTTAACCAGAGCCCTGTGTTGTAGCTGCAGCAGCAGCAACTGTGTTGGCAGGGCTTCTGGCTGCTCCCTGCCTGTCAGGGGCTATGTCCTTCCAGGGTCTCTTCCCCTGCAACAGTTAACAAATAAGATGAATTAACTGAGCAGTAAGATGCCACATTGCGGCCTGTGACTGGACTTCTCCAGTCTGACTAACAGCAAACGCTCCTCTAAGTCAGCAGCCCTGAGTCCCTGGGGAGTGTCAGAGCTCCCAGCACTCACGTTTGCTGCAGACCAAGTCACGGTGCCACTCCTGGTTTCGTGCGAGCTGACATGTGAGCACAAGCCTGGGTGTGAGCAGGGCATCCAGCTCGCAGCCAGCGGCTCCCCTAAGCAGCCCTGCATTTATGGATTTAATGGGTCAGCTTTGCAGCGTGCCAGATGTAGGCTGAAACAGTTCACTTTCCCCACCTTCCCCTTGCAAATCATTAATAAAAAGTAAGTATAAAAAGGAAGGAAAGGTAACTTTTGTGTTGCATCATAAGATTGGTATAACCCCAAGGTCATGCCATTTTCCCTCTCGACTCAGAAGCCTTCCTACAACCAGGCCCCAGGCTCTGTCTTGAAGTCATTCACCCTGCCTTGTCCCCCCTCGGCCACTTTGCCTCCCCTGGGTAGGCAATATTGATGGCTGATTTGTGGTCTTCTGTTACACTTTTGTTTCCCCCCCTCAGTAGGAATTTAGGAATCCCTTCCTAAATCTGCCTGTTGACTGCAGAGGTCTCTCTTAAGTCATCTCCAAAATTTTCTAACAGAGTTTTTGTGGTGAATGAGGACAAATGGAGAAGAGTTTAACCATGGGCAGCAAAGGGGCCGGTTTTGCTGCTGCCCTCTGCTTTGCTGCATCTTGCAGTCCCCCATCCCATCCTTCGGCATGAAGACCCTGGGGTGGGAGTGGACTGTCTCTGGGAGGGTGTTTGCACAGCACCTCACCCCCACAACTCACCAAGAAGCCCCCCAAGGAGCCCCCCAAGGTGCAGTTAGGGTGGTATGCACACCCAGTAAGTTCAGAGGTGCCACCAAGGGGGTCTCAGTGCACAGCCATAGACAAAGTCCCGCAGCTGCAGGGCAAGGAAAGCATGTGCTAAGTACAGCTGGTTTCCTCTCCAGGGCACAGGCTAGAGAGGACTTTGTTCAGCCATTTTACGTAATATTAAGTTGAAAAATAAATAGAGAAAAACTAAAAGTAAGCTGTCTTTGAACCAGGATCAGTGCTAGTGTGGTGAATAAAAGTAAGTTCTTTACCCTGCCAAGGGCTCCAGATACCTGGTGGGGAATGAGTAAACTTACTGCCCAAATGAGAAGTGAACAGACTTCATTTACTTGCCTTCACCTTTGATGTGGAGAATCAAAATCTTTGCCCCTTCCTGTGCTGATGGAAACAGCACAAAGCTGGGCAAGGCTTCCTCAGGATCCTTATGGTCCTGTGATGTCCCCTTCTTCCCCTGCTGTCTGCCCCTTTGTCTGCTGATCAAAAACCTGAATTCATAAAGACTGATTCTGGGGTAAGAACTATGTCTTCACTCATTTCTATTATACATCAAGAGAATATCTGCTCATCTGGAATAAAAATAAATCCAACAGCAAAGGAATCAAAAGGCAAAGCTCATTGTAGGCACCAGTCTTTCTCCAGCTGGGAGACCAACACCCAGCCCCTCATGGCTGCTCCTGAGCAGTAAGTAATTCCTGCTGAAGACAAAGGAGATGGGGACTGGCAGACAGAGAACACATGCTGCTTCATTTAGCAGCACATCCCCAACTTTAACTGCACTGAGCGGCCACGCCACTGGCCAGCATTTACCCCTTTGATAAAAGAATGTGTGAGGAAGTGGCTTGCAGGCTGCCAGGATGGAGGTGGCAGCGACATGACTGGCTGCTCTCTCTGGAAAACACTGGCAAACAAATGTCACACACCTTCCCCTGTGTCTGTGATAGCGGATGGTCAGCATCAGGAACAAGGGCAAGGAAAGGGGTTTGGCTGCTGCTGGCCTTGCAAGGGGCTGTGCCTCAGGGCATTTGTTCCATCAAGGGTCAAATCTGGTGTCGGCAGACTGCAGTGGGAATCTGGCAGCTGGACTCCATGGGAGCCAAGCCGATGCTTTAAGGTAGTAGCCCGGGCCCCCTGACATGGCCAGCTCTGTGCTGGACCCCATGCCATCAGCACTGAGAGCACGTCTCACACAGCTGGCACTGACAGCAGGAGCAGGGTCTTCTTCCCCACCTCATGATGGCATCTCATGATGGCACCTCATGAGAGATGGGAGACATCCCATCTCTGCTTCAAGTGGAAAGGGTTTGCACGTGGCAGGGGCTGGGCAGTGGGCAGTGGCTGGGCAGTGGGCAGTGGCTGGTGCTGTGCTGCCTGAGGTCAGCTGTCCTCTGTGATGCCAGTGGTGCTTTGGAAGGACCTGTGGAGAAAAGGCCTAGCACCAAGGGACTATGAAAGAAAATTGAGTCTTTCTGTTCACCTCTCTCACCTCCTGCACTTCTTTGATTGTTCATTGGGGTGGTTGGAAAGGCATGCTGCCCTTAGTCCAGTACCTTGTATTGTCTCCTTTTTCACAGTGAGGTTGGTGAAACATTTGAACTGGTTGCCCAGAGAGGTGGTAGATGCCCCATCCCTAGAAATATTCAAGGTCAGGTTGGACAGGGCTCTGAGCAACCGGATCTAGTTGAAAATGTCCCGGCTCATTTCAGGGGCTTGGATTGGATGGCCTTTAACAGTCCCTTCCAACCCAAAATACTGCATGATCCCAGGATGGCTCATGTGCAGTTGATGTTGCTGAGACCTGGATGACCAGAAAAAAAGGACACCAAACTTTATTCTCCCTGTCAGCTGTGAACTACCTTGCTATCTACTAGTGAAGTTCCATCTTGATGGGGAAACCCTCCAGTCTGAATGATACCATTTCAAAATAGTTTTGCTTTGTTTTCAAAAGCCTTCAGACATTTCTAACACACATAATCCTTGCAAAATTTTCCGAGAAAGTGACATGTAAACAGTGATTCTCACAGAGAAAGAACATGTGCTTTCCACTTCACTTAGACCCTTTGTACTGTGAGGCAGAGGAGCTCTTGGATTGACTGGCAGGGCGTGCTCCTCCTTGCTAAATGCTCCAGTAAGCCCAAAGAAACCCAACCAATGAGAAGGGAAAGGCTGACATATCACCAAATGGTATAATTCTCCATAAATTTTCAGTACCTAGTGACTTATGTCTCTGAATAAAGCACATCAAGCATATTGGATGCCTCAGTGGCTGTTCTACACCAAAACGTTTTCTAGCTCCTTTGTCACATTCTGTCACTAAATCTCATGGAGTATCTCACAGGAAAATGAGGTGGAATTGAAATAAATTGGCCTGGAGGCAGCTGCAGGCTTGTGGGTGTTTAATGTGTAAAAGACTAGAAAGCATCATTTCAGTTCCAAGATACTCATTTGCAAAGGATTATTTCACAAGTGCTATATGCTCTATTATTATTTGTGTTGCTATCAGGCCTTAGATTCAAATTTTATCAGGCCTTAGATTTCAATTTTACAAAAATAGGACCTCTTTGAATTTGACACCTTACCACAAGAGATTAAGAAATTGTCCTGCACTGGGCAGCTTATGTTTGAAATACAGAGAACAGATGAAAGGGGGAAAGAAAGGCATAGGAGGCTTCAGTTACCTGCCTGAGTTCATGCAGCAAAGCATCAGAGCCTAATTCACAGCCCTGCAGCTGCAGGCACATCTTGGTAATCACCAGCACAGCTTTGGGTGGCATGGCTTGTCACTGCTAGTGTCTCAGAATGAGTTAGAGCTGGAGTGAGGGATACAGCTGGGACTGAAACATGAAAACGTGAGGGGAAAGAATAAGAGAGGAGTGAAGGACAATGAGCACATCTGCAGGTGTTTTGGCTTCACAGGGATGAAAGGAAGAGGTCAGCTGACACAAGTAGACAGCAGTGCTGGCAGTGCCCTGGCAGAGAACAGTTTGGAAGGTACCTAGAGAGGAGCAAGAGAGGGGAAAAGGTCTGTTAAGCAGGCGTAGGGTCATGGCTGGTGAAAAGGGAGGTGAAAGCTGGGGTGAAGTGGGTGAAGAAGGGGCAGAGCTTGCAGACAGGCTGGGAACAAGGAGGAAGGCAACAGCTCTCTGAAAGTTCTGCAAGCTGAAGACTTAGATCAAGATTTAAATCAGGTTGCAGGGTAGATGGAGGATGCCATAGGGACAAGCAGGCTCAATCCCATGGGATAGAGGGTAGCAGCAGCAAAAGGAATTGCAGCAACACATCCAGCAGTACAGCTACTGCAAGACTTCAGCTTGAGGAAATGCAGGAAAGGGCAGAGAAGCGACAACTACGAATGATCTTTTTGCTTGGGAGACAGCACATCTGTCCCTAAAACTGGTACTAAGGTGTGAAGGCAGGAGCATTAAATGAGGAACTCCTCTTGCTGGGGATGTGAACACAGCTGTGAAACCAACACACTCCGGAAAACTCAAACTACTGCCTTTTGCCTGGCAGCCGGGTGCCGCAGCCCACGCTCCAGTTGTGTATGCCATCCACCGGGGGCTGCAGGACGGCCGGCAGGGCAGCGGGCTCCCGGGGCGGGGAGTCCCCGAGGCAGGAGCTGCGAGGCTGCCCGAGTTGTGCTGCTTGGGAAGGCCCACGAGAGGGAGCCAGGAGAAAAGGAACGGCGTCTCCTCCGCCGCGGAGCCCCGGTGCCGCCGGCGTTCGCGGGGAGGATGCGCGGGGGCTCCGCGGGGTACCCGCACCCTCGCACTCCGCGCCAGGCACGACCTGCGCGGCTGGGGTTGGCCCCCGAAGGGTTAACAACTCATTTACACACGTAAAGACCTGCCGGAGAGATTTTGTAGGTAAACTTTGCTGTCAAAGTCTAAACCTGACGTAAGGGGCACAGGTGGACGCCTCTGGTGCTCGCCCCTCTTCCTCCTGCTGCTCCGCTTCAGGTGTTCAGAGAAATGGGCCTTTGCCATCGCAAAGTGGTGTCATCTCAGCCCCATCGCCATGGCCCCGGTGCAGGGGCCAAAGGGCTGGGGGTGGTCCCGTCAGCCGCCCTACAGTCAGCATCTTCCCTGACACTGTGGACGGAGGATGAGGAGGAGAGGATGAGAAAACTCAGCGTTGGTGGTGTGGATGAAAGCTGCTTTCTCAGCACCCACTGAAGTCTTCACCTCATCACTTCACTGGGAAATAAACGGGGCTTGGACTTGTGCAGGGATGATCCTTTGAGCTCTAAGCTCCCGAGGAAGGTGAGCACATGCTTGTGTTAAGCCTCAGTTTAAGCACTTTTCTGAGTCTGGTTACAGGACAGAGCACCTTGCGGGGGGCGGGGGGCTGGGATCTGGACCCAGAGGAGGTACATCCACTGATTTGGGGATCTGTTCTTGTGTTGCTGAAGTCTGTGGGAAGAGGGGGTGTTGGCCCAGGGAGCAGGGAGGTCAGCAGGGCCTGTGAACCTCCCCGTGAGGGCTCTGAAACACCTCCTGTGCCGCAGCTGGGAAGCAGCAGCTCATCTGACCAGAGTGAGGGGAACGCTTGAGGCTGCACTGATAAACTGACACATAGAAATTGCTGTTTTAAAAGGTGGCTGAAAAGGTAAAATGCAGCCCCTATTGAAAGGCAAATTAGTAGCAGGCTCTCTCTAGCAAGTGTTGAGGGAAAGTGTACAGGACCTGTGTTGTTACTACTCTTCCAAAGCTTCCTACCACACTGAAAGAGGCACAGTCATGGCTGAATAAATAATACATCATAATTTTCAAGTCCCAGAGAGGTGACTTGGAGGCAGTTCAAAAGTTCAATGAATTATCAGTTCCCCTTGGGTTCATTATTTCTTTTGCAAAGGATGCTATCAATCTCTATAACTCACAAGCTACCAAAAATAATAAGTAAAAGATCATTATGTTGAAATGTGTTGTAAAGCAGTATAGCAATTTGGAAGATTTATTCAGTCCAGAAGGGGCAATAGCTGCTGGCTAGAGATGGGCTGGACACCAATTACTGCTCTCACTCATTACTTCCATGGACAGAGATTGGGAAAACACCTGCAGTGCATGAATAATTCTCCTTGAGTTAATATGCTTTCAGTGCTGATTAACTCTATTTATGCCTCATCTATAGTGATGCTAGCAATGTGATTCATTCCTTTATTTCTGTAGCTCTCTGATAACCTGCATTTATTTGCCACCTCTGACCTCCACATGTACATGCTGCCCATTAATCCTTCTCAGCTCGGGCTGCTACTGCCATCTCAGGCCGTTCAGTAGCCATCAAACAGCTGCTTCTCATTTTCCTTCCTTCATTTAAAAGCACCTGCTCTGCTACAAAAATGTGGGTCAAGGGAGAAAAGAGATGGGAAATTTCACTATGATGGTGGAGGAGGGGTGGGGTATATTTTGTGCACGTGATATTTGGTTCTGTAGGCTCTTTGTCCTATAGAGAAGCCTCAAGGTACTTCTGAAGAAATAATGATCAAATGTGATCTGTTTGGGGTATTCAGCCCTGAGTGACTGACAGCTGCAAGGTAAGGCACCCTGGCCATGCTCCATTAAGCAAGGCATGACCAGCTTGAAATCAAATGTTGCCACTGGTGTCACTGAGGACTAGCCTGTGTCATGGGATTTTTCTTTTCCACTTTTTTGGGTTCATTTTAATTTTTATTTCCCTAGCTTCTGCTTGGAGTACAGGGTTCATGACCTAGGGCTTACTCTTGAAACGCATTATGGCCAAACACTGTCTCCTGAGGCTGGCAGGATGAAGTCCGCAGAGACCTTGAGTGTATGAAGTATTCTTGCGTCTCCCCCATCACTACCCAAAACCAGCAGTAAAACATGTCCTGAGTTGGGATGTAAAGTAAAAATATCTGACTGCTTGCAAGAAGTTGAGATGTTCTTTTGCTCTGTTGCATGCAGAGATGCACTGCCCAGTGGAAATGCTGGCTGGTAGAATCCCTCACATTCACAATGGCAGCACAGACCCCAGCCTGAGAAAAAACTGGGGGTTTGACTTCTGTTTCATCATTTAACCATCCGTGCCACGAATAATTTTTCCTTTACATAGAATATCTTATTTTCCACATATCCTTCCATGCTGTCCAGATCCAACACTTGAGACCTGCAGCATTTCCCATAACCTAGGCAGAAGGAAATTTGGTCTATCTGTTAAGCCTTGCCTACAGCACAACCGTGCTCTCCTGGTGTGGGACAGGCTGGATTCCCTGGAGGAGCTGAAATACCTCTTCTGATACCTGATTCCCACCACTGGGCTATGAATCTTTTTCCTCTGACTTTCTGGGGGCAGGTTCCTCATTTGCATTTTCCTTTGATCATTGTTTTAAAATCTTGAGGGATTCAGCTGCCTGCTCTGTTTACCTTGCTACCCTTTTTTCTCATTTAAGGTCTCCAAACACCTTCTCTAAGAATGAGATAAAAGCTTGCACTGAGACCCTGGCTGTTTTGTCTAATTCCCCAGTCTGCCTGGATTTCCTCACTGGCCTCAACAGGCTTAAATGTCATTGTACTTTTGTGTAGATGCTTCAAGATAGCTCACTGTCCTCCTTCTCTCTGCATTTCAAACCACACTTTTATTTCCAGTGTGCCCAAGGTCTTCCCTTTTCTCAGTAGAGATCTGTGCTCAGCAGGCCACTCTGCTCTCGTGGCACTCCAGAGCCAGGTCACCCTGCCCAAGACTTTGGTGGAGAATTTGTTACAAGTGGCCTCCTGCCACTGATGGTTGTGGTTCAGGTGTTGTCTCTGCTGGTGCTTTTTGTCATCATCTGGTACTCATTGAATATAACTGGACAGTGTGGGGGAGTTTGGGGACAAAAGAGTCAAAGCTGGCAAGGGTGGGTTAAATCCACCAGTTAAACCAGTTTGTGGTGGCCAAGACTGGGGCCTGCCACTTACTCCTGCCCTGAGCAGCTCAGTGCCTTCTGCTCATGTGAAACAGCCCCAAGTCAAACGAGGACACATTGCATCTGGCAATATTCTCTGCCTCCAGAAGATCAGCAGGATATCAAAGGCTTAAGTAAGAAATAGGAAGGCCCTTAAAATGAGCTTTTATAGGCCCACTGTTGTGTTCTGGCATGGCAGAGTGATGTTTCAGGCAGAGGTGAGGTCAGATAACTGCTGGCAGAACATTGGGTGGCCAGGTCAGACTTCATCAAAAAACACTGAGATCTGGACTTGGGAAAAATACTGTAATTTGAAAAAATTCATATAATTTGCTTTTCCCAGGCTCGCTGTTGAAGGAAGGTCATCAGCACTGAGAGATGGTTAGATGTGAGAGGCGGCACGATGGTCCACAGATGGATGGACATTGGAGTCAGGCTGTAGAGGGATTAATTGCTGAGAGCCCAGAAAATAACCGTAAAGGGATAACACAGCTGCTGCTGGAAAAAGCAAACCTCTTGGCTTCTTGCACCACCTCATGCACAGTGTTCCCTCCCCTCCATCTCTCCCTGCTCCCTGTGTGCTGCCATAAGGCACGTCCTGGAGCCATGCTTAATGGAAAAGTGATTTGTCTCATAACTGCAGCTTTACACAGTGTGCTACTGTGGGCGTTACAAATTGCTAAGCAGATTTAAAGTGTTCTTTGAGTTGCAAACTGCAGTATTTCTCCACGTAGTGATTATTATTCATCTTTTCCAAGACACCGTGGGCCTGATCCTGCAATCTGCACTCCTATTAAAGTCAGTGCTGTGGGAGTACTGCCGGCATACAGACGGCAGGAGTAAGACCCAATTAATTTAGCCACAGGGAAGAGTAGGGCAGCAAACAACTTTTTTTCCTTTCTTGTTTTCCTTTTTCTTTTTTTTTTTTCTTTTTTTTTATTTTTCCCCTGAGCTTGTATGTGAATTTTCTTGTTCTGTGGCCACTTCCAGAGAACTGTGCCTGGGTGCAGGCTGCTGGCCAGTGCTGCCCAGGTGTGCTAACCAGCTTCCTGACTCTCTAGGAACATGTTCCCTTCCACTCTGCCTCCTTCCTTCTGTCTTTCTCTTGGGTCAGATGACCAGTAAGTCTTTCTCAAAGGAAATTCATCCAAACTGAGCTGTGCACATGTTGAGAAGGGGCACAAACAGATAATTAAAATGCTATGTCTGGAAAAGATGGAGGCCTAAAAATATGGTGTGTATGTATGCCTTTGCCCTGACCCACACCACCAACCCTGCAGGGGCTGGTCCCCACCAAGAGCAACCCTGCATGGGATGCTGCAGACAGAATTTATGGGTTTGTTCCCACCACACATCAGGGTCTGTTCATGGGCAATCTGAAAAAAACCTTTGACCCTCATTCACCCTCTTCTCCTGTGGAAGACAGCTCAGTGCTCTCCTGAAGGAGAAGGCAACTCTCCTTCAGTGACTGGCCTGCTGTGCTCTCCCTGCCTACAGGTCGTAGCACCAAGGTGGTGAGCTCCTGCTGCACTGCACGGAGCATAAAACCCAGGACAGCTGCCCTGGTAGCCCAGCCCATGGGCTGTCCCACTGGCCCTTGTGTCACTGTTACCTCCATCCCAGGAGGAGACTTGGCATCAGGCTCAGTTAAAGAGCATTGAGGCAAGAGCAAGCCTCATGGTGTGAGGTGTTCCTGGAAACGTGTGTTGCTAAGCAAGGAGGATATTGTGCTTTGTATCAACTGGAGTGTTCTTAGCTTGTGAGATTGCACGCCTCGAGGAGAGTTGCAACAGCTGTGCCTTGGAGCCACAAATACATGGTCTCGAAGCCAAGGATGAGCTGGAGTCATCCCAACAGGAGCAGGGTGTTTGTGTGACCATGACACTTGGTGTCCTCAGCAAGGTCTCCTCAAGCCCTGCTGGGCTTTGGATGAGACCTACAACCATGCAGGGAAACCTCTGCTTCCTTGCCCCAGACCCCAGCAGCACAGGGTGAGAGAAAACACCTCCCCCTTGTTTCTTTATGAAAGTTTTCTGGGATTTTTTCCTGGTCTGACAGAAAGCCATGACAAATCTCCTGTCCTCTCCCAGGGAGGCAGCGCCAGCCAGGAACACCTTAGAGAGTGAAAAACACTCTGTCAAAAATGTAAGAAAAATCAAGCAGAGAAAGATCATGATTAGTTGCTTTTCTGCCATGTGCATGTATAATAATGAACCTTGGGAGCGAGGCCATGTTAGTCCTAATTACAGCTCTTTAAATATTTATATAGCTTAATCTGCTCACCTTGCTCCTTGGCCCAGTCCAGCATATCTGTAGGGCTGCCCTTTCCATCTCACCCCAATTGATATATTTCACAGGCCCCTGGGTAGCTATTACTTTGCTTTACCTGAGAGGGGGAAAACAGATTACACCAGAAGGTTAAACCCCAGGTAATAAGGATAGAGTGTTAAATAAAAGCAAGAGGTACAGATGTGTTGTTTTGCCTGCATAACAGTTTCATTACAATCTCCTCTCTCAACATCATTTATGCAGATTTTTAACAAATGCAAAACCTGCAGATTTCAGGAAAATTAGGCATTGGACATGCCCTGAAGAATCAACTGAGACAACCATGCTTAATTTCGTGTGTGACCTCCATCAAATTGTAAATGATACCTTCAGCAGTAACAGAGTAGTACATTAACCCCCTCTTTCACCTCTCAATGCTTCACTACAACAGATCTATTTAGATGGAATAGGAATGGCTGGGAGATAGATTAGATGCTCATGGCTATGATGGGGGATTAGTTGTGTAACCAATCCCTTCTTTAGCCCTTTTCTTGTAGTCTTTTTTCAAATACCTTTCTTGCAACAGATCTAGGGATCCCAGGCTGATTTCCAAAGAACTACTTGTAAACTAGAGGAGTGAAAATCCAAACTAATGTTAGTTTATATCCTCCAACCTTGGATCACACCCACTCCCCATTCTGTACACTGACCATCTAGGGGATAAATCCAGGTAGTAACTGTCCCACAAAAAGTCTGTGAGGAAGCAGGCAAATTATGGACCATCTGTAACACCACCACTGAAATGACCATCAATATGTACAGAAGAACTGGGCAGCTTTCAGGATTCTGGCAATTTGAAGAGCCTCTAATGTAGCATACTCCATCCTGAGCACCCTTATGAGCCTGTTATGCAAGCAAAATAGCACATCTGTACCTCCTGTTGCTTCCACAAAACCTTCATTAAGGAGATGTTACACCAGTGGGACTAACTTAGTTTGCACAAAAAGTGCCTGATGTACTCATGCTGCTCACTTCCATACCAAATTTGCTGGCTAGTCTAGGTCTAAAATAAAAAAATGAAATCAAAACAGGGACCGTTCTCTGGCTCTGAAGCCAAGCGGCACAGATTAGCCATTTCTGGTCCATAGTACATCTGATTCTGGGTCTCATCCGAACCCCTGTGTTGTCCCTATGGCCTTAATACAGTATTCTTAGAATTATCTTTTTAGTTTTTTCACCCACTTCCAAGTGTCTGAAATAGTATTGCAGTTGAGCAGGGTGATATTTTATTTCTGTGAAAACAGGGCTATGGAAAAAGAACGGCACTGTGTGGGGAGGGCAGTGCTGAAACTGGTGCAGTCTATCCCTCCCTGCCTCTTATTTGGGAACAGTCCTCAGTGCATACTGCCCTCCATGCCATGTCAGGGCACCAGCTGGCAGCAGGCCAGGGAGGAAGACAATGATTAAAGAGCATAAATGATGGCCAGCACCTGGGGCCTTTTGTTTGCTCATGCTAAAAAACCCATAACAAACCTCCATGAACAGGTGCTGGTTGACTTCCCAATGAAGCCACTTGGTGTCTAGGGCTCCTGAAGGCTCATTTCAAACTGTGGTTGGCTGGAAACTTTTCAGTAAAGTTACGGGGCAACAGCTGCTTTCTTGTATGTCTTGTATAGAATGAGTTAGGTTCAGCCAAGGCTTTGGGGTGCCTTCCTCCGGATCCCTAACATCCCTGGGCTGGGGGTACTGCAAACGGGGTAATCAGAAAGATGTATTTGGAAAGTCTTTTCCTGCTAAGAAGCCTTGAGGTTAAAGGTCTGGCCCCAATTTCCTGAAACTCAGAGGAGGTGGAGGAGGCAAGAAAAATGTTCCTTTTGGTGAACTGGAATTCCTGATCTTCAGCCAGCTCTAGTCCTAACACTGCCATTTATGCTTGTTTCCAAACATTAACCAAGTGATTGCTCCTTATCAGGACTGACCTCCTTGGTACCATATGAGCATACCACAGCTCCAGCGACACCTTGACTAGGTGCCAGCTCTCTGGGGCTGTCATTTCCCAGTGCTTGAGGAGCAGCATGTTGGTTTAGCAGCACTGCACAGCTGCCCTGTGCACCCTGCAGGGGCCTCCTGCGGCTGCCTCTCCAGAGCTGCACATTCAGTCTCCACCTGGAGAAGCACCACCAGGACAAGGAGAGCCACAGAGAAGGGGTGGCTCTCCTGGAGCCAGTGCAGTGCTGCAGGAAGGCAAGACCGCTCTGGCAGGCAGGCAGGCAGGCAGTGGTCCCACTCTTTATTCAGCTTATGAGGGGCTGGACCATTTTTCTGCAGGTAACCTCCCTGACATTATCAGTGTGCTGAACAGACTACGCTCCCAGACAGGACAGTGGAGGGACAGACTCTTTTCCCAGAACCATGCCATTGCCAGTGAGGAACAAGACAAAATTAACCTCCAGCATCTTGGTTTTTTTTCACCTTAGAAGTGCTGCAGGGTCTGCCAAGGTGGACATTGGCAGAGGAAGCCAGTGATGGGGAGAGACCTACCAGATTTGAGCAATTCACTCAGATGCCTTGAGCTTCATCAAACACGGTACAGAGACAGCCTCCAGTAGCAGGTAAGTATAAATACATGTAAACTATAAAATATTTATTCAAATATTAAGATAATATGTAAAACCTCTGTTCTCCAGGTATTGACTCTTTATTTGTTTCACATTCAACCCTCTTCCATCCTGTACAGAGAATCCCAAAATCATTAAGGTCTTGCAGTCAAAGACCTGTAAGATCATCAAGTCCTACCATTAACCCATCACCGCTGTGTTCACCACTAAGCCATGCCTCCAAGTACCACATCCCATGTTTTTTCAACACTTCCAGGGATGGTGATTCCACCACTTTGCTGGGCAGCCTGTTCCAGTGCTTGACCACCCTTTCAGTGAAAAAATGTTTCCTAATATCCAATCTAAACCTCTTCCTCCTGCAACTTAAGGCCATTTCCTCTTGTCTTGTCACTTGGTACCTTGGAAGAAGGACACCAAATGCATTGCACAACTCAAAATGAAATCACCCAAGACTTAGAGGTTTTCTGCGTCCTACCACCACCCTGCAGCTGCTATCCATCCCATTCCCATGTTGCTAGCAGTTTGCTCAGCTCTGTACACCTGCAGCAGCACACACAATGCAGGGTTCAGTGACCAACAACACACTGATTAAATAATTAAGCACACTGCAAACCCAGTATGTGTATAACAGTAATACATCCCGGGCAGAAAAACTCTCTAGGAAAGATGCTCCAACTCATTATTTCACTCAGCTGATTAAGAAGATGAGCTGTCAGCACTGAGCTCCTGCAGACGTGCTCCCAAGGCTGACCAAGGTGCAGGCTGATTTTAGGGTGCTGTGAAGTGCTTAGAAAGACCTCTGCGAAACTCAGTTAATTTGGAGTGCACTTGTGCTACTCTGTAGGTCCTGTAAAAGGGAAATCAAAGCCCAGATGGCACAGCACACCCCTGCAAGGCAAAGATACTCCTCTGGGAGAGAGCTGGCTCCTGGTGTGGTCCTGGAGTGACCATTGCATTCAGACAAGACCTGTTTGGGTCTTGGGTGTTTGGAGCAAGGTGATGTACCAGCTACCCAGTGCTGCCCCATGCCCTGTAACATCTGTCCTGGGGGCGTGGGCAGCACTGAGCCTTTGCCACAGTGGTCTGTCCTTGAGGAAGCAGAGGGAGCGTTGCCTCCTCCTGAAGGGAACTGAGGAGTGGGAAGAAAGGAGGTGAATGGCATTCCTGAAAGGTGGGAAAAGAAACGTTTTATCATGGTTGCCATGGAAACTGGGAATGGACAATAAGCATTTAGATGTTTTATCATGTCCCTTAGCACTTGTAGCACGGAACCTGTGTGAAAAGAAGCATTATCCTGCACAGAGAGGCTGACAGGTACCTGAATGGGAAAAAAAATCGTGACAGAATCTGTGCCACGGCATCCCAGCAGAGGGGCTGCAGAGACAGCAGGGAGATGGCACTTCCTGAGGTGCTCCCAAAGAATGGGAATGAGGTACCCTGGAAGGATGGGCAGTGCAGAGCCAAACATCTGGGGAGACAGGACTTGGCATGGAGAATCAGGAACTCAGGGTACATGCCATCCTGGGGCTCTCATTACTGCCAGCCTCACTTTGGCACCTTTCTGTGACCCTATATGTCCTTAGGCCAGCCAGGCATCTCACTTGCAGCTGCTCTGTTTGTGTGCTTCCTCACTGCAGTCTCTGAGGTTTTATTCAACACATCATGTATTACTTTCACCACTCAAATTCATTTTGGTGCATTTGACTGGAAAAGGTCACGTAGATCCAGCTCAACCCCTAAATGACAGATCATGCCCACACACTATCAATACTCCAAAGAGCAAGACATTTCCTTGGTTACGATGCATTCACAGGCCAAAAATCACTCCCTGTCCTCAGCACACCAAACATCCAGTATGTTGTGGTCATGATTATTTTGATCATTTTGCTTTCCCCATCTGCCTAAAACATTAAATTTCTTCCTCCTGCTCCCACTCACATTCCTCCTCCAATATTTCCTTCAGGAAATCTTCTTATGGATGTGCAAAAAAACTGCAGGCACTTATCACATGAAGCACATCATGATGAGAAACACCCACCCCTCTCATGAAGTACCACCTCCCTCCCATCCATCTTCCTGAAGTACATGCCAGTGATCATCTGTAACCACTCTGCACAAAGCTAAATAACTCTTCCTTCATGCTGAAACCACCAACAAAGAGCCCCCTTTGCCAGGGAAACAGAGCATACACTGAATCCAGATGCCCAGAACAAGAAGAGGAACCATAATGTTCATATCTCTAGAAGCAAATAGTCCCACTCCATTCCAGCACCCAGACCTGTTTTTTGCAACGACACAGCATCACAAACCTTTCCACTTCCCATTACTCTCAGTGAATATTTTATAGTGACCAGTCAGCCTCTGAAAACCCACAGAAAATAGCTGGTCCTGCTGGAAAAGACCAGGTATGTGTCTGTCATTTACAACTCTTAAAACCAGCTCCAACTCTTGCACATTTCCAGGCTTTTGACGTGACAGAGCAGAAACCTCCCCATTTCAAATCCCTGTGGCATTTGCTGTAGCTGCTCTCCCAAGCCCAGCTGGTGAGCTCCTGATCAGCAGCAAGATGCCAGAGGTAATGGTGGCATGGCTGCCCACTTAGATGGGCACATTCATGCTCTTCTCTTGTAGCTCTGGGCTCTGCTCACAGATCTAATTGGTCTTTGTCATCCAAAATCTTTGCCAGTGGCAGTGACCATCCAGTTCTGAACCACTACCTGTCCCCACCAGTTGTTGCTGCCTAGGTGAGCCCTGAAACAAAAATTTCAGCAAGTAAAACTGCTTCATGCAACTTCTAGACAAAATTTTATCTCATCTTCCTATCGTATCCTTTCCTACAGCTGTATCACCTCAGTATCCAGTGTCTTTGGAAACCTCAGATGTAAATTCTTCTGCCTGTCCAACTACAAATGCATGTGCATAATCCCGTCCATATTAATGAATCTCATAATCATAGCACTTAGCAGCATGTCCTCCATCTGCCAAACAGTAATTTGAAAATGGTGCCAGGAACATTAATGGGTGTCAGGAAAGGATGTGAATCACGGGAGTTTGGCGGTTTAATACACTTACGCCTCCAGACCACTATTCCTGTAGTTTTGGAAAGGCCTCCCACAAATTACTGCCAGTAAATTTGTAGAGTACAGAATAGAGGAAGGGACCTCTGAACTTCAGGATATCTCCCAAGTACTGAGAAAATAGCATATGCACAAGGATTGTCTAGAGAATCACCTCAGACTATGACAAATAAGCAGGGTGCACCAGGGAATTTGATATAGAGTGTACAGTGTACGTATTTATGTACTGAAAAACACCATCCCTGTATGGACATGGCCAAAGCTCTAAAAAGTCAATGTCTTTTCTATAGATGGCCCAAAAAAATCTAGAGATATATGTGAGTACCAGAGGGGGAGAAAACTGCAACCTGTCTTCCTGACTGGTAGCTGGGATTAAATCCAGAATAGTTGTTTTCCCCCATGGAGCTATGTGACTATATTGTGACAGGTATATTATTTGAATCTACTTTTTCATGGTGGGGAGAAACATAGTTCAATTGAATTTCTGTGAGAGTAAGGCCTCTCTTTGTCTCTGTTAAAATACATTCTGGTGCACAGCAAACACGATTTGAAGCAAAGGTCCGTAGAGAATTAATATTCTAGATAAATGCTTGGGTTTTGCCTGACACAGCACCAGGATGAATGGGCTGTTGTTAGGTTGAATTCTTTTCTTGTTACCAAGCAGGTCTCCCAGTAGCACTTGCAAAGATAAGGAGATCAGATCTCCAAATTCAGCGTGAAAGCTGATCACTAAATCATGACGGAAATTTTTCTCTTGCTTTCAAGGTATCAGGTAGTGGCCATTATGACAGGCTACTGTGTCATTTTGGAGACACATAAAATACCCTATTTTCTTCACCCTTAATACCAAGATTGTTGCCACCCCATTAATATGCCCTTTTTATCTCTTCTCTTTACCTTGCTGTGTAATGCTACACTTTGCTTTGCTTGGTGCTTTGCTGTGTAACCTACATCCCAAGGAGAACACAAGTGACTGTGGGTCATATTTGTTTGGTAGCAGGTCTGGCTGCAGATCATCATTCCAGTTGTCCACACAGGATATGTAGCTGGTTGGCATATAACCATCTCTGCCTTGTAAATCTGAGGTCTCCTTTATCACACTGCTTCACAGCAGAGGTAAGTGTGTCCTGCGAACACATTTCTGTGCATCTGAATCTTTTTATGGATTTGCTTTGACTGTGTTCCTTCCTTTTTTTTTGTGTTTGCTTTCCACAGTTATCCTAGGAAACACATTTTCTGGAAGGAATACTCACCAAGTGTGAATTTAGCGTGAAAACACATTTCAGACTCATAATAACAGCCACTTACATCACAAAATAATTCCAGAAAGTTACACTCACCCATTCGGGAACAGAAACACATCACATCACCAGAATATCAACATCTCCCAAAGCACTGGCCACAAATGAGACACAAAGCACAGATTATTCCAATAAATTATTTAGCAAATAAATCTGAGCAATAGGTCCATACATAAATATTGTGATCTCTTCTCAGATAATCTACAAAGATAAATGATTTAGCTATGTGTCAGATGAATTATTCAGCCAAATACTTGGGAAATAAGTGAGATGCAAACATTTGTTCTTAAAGAAGTCCTTTTAATCAACTAATCTTGTCAGCTTCTGACACAGGAAAAATGGAAAGAGAATGAAGCAGAACAGTTTCTTCCAGTGGAGCATTGATTATATGTCAGCAACATCCTTGTTTTAAATCTGGAGAAGAAGTCTTTGAATGCTAGTAACTTTCTTAAACCTTTCTTCAAGTTCGTAAAATCATACAGAGCATCAAGACACTACATCTCAAAACTTCGGCAGAGATGCTCAAGGTCACAGTCAACATGTTTCTCAGAGAGATTCAAGAAATTAGCAAAAAAGGCATCTCATGCAGCTCTATTTGTTTCCTCTGTTGGATCACAAAATGTATTTCCCTCTTCTTGCACCTTTCCTGAGTTTTATCACAGCACTCCACTAAGGAAAATATGAATACATCTAATGACTCTCTCTTTCAAAACCACATTGAAATGCTTCTCCAAGAGAAGCAGCCTGCATCCCCCTTGAGCAATGAAGACTGCCATCTGGTAGGTTTGTTCTTTATAGTAATTTAGAGGATATTAAATCTTCTTTTGTATGCAGAGAATTAGGTGGTGGAGGGACTTGGCATTCTATTGAAGGAAAAAAATGGAGAAAAAACAGTTCATAAAGGCATTGTGTCCAGAGAAGAATATTAGAAAGGCATTAAGTGGAAAGACAAAAGGCAAGCTAGCATCAGCTCCTTTGAAAACTGTAAATCATTCCAACTCCTCGGGTGGTTGGTTACGTTCATTGTTACTTGGGTAATTATTATCCTTCGTTAGAACCTAAGCTTCTAAACATATTTTGAGACAAAATCACCCAAAATGAGCTGCCAGAAAGGCCTAATGGTGTCAAGGGGGAGTCATGGAAAAATAAGTTCAAACAGAGCCTTTAAAGAAACCCAAAACTTTTCATTTACATAGCTAAATTGCTTATCTTTGGAAATTAGGGCTTTTTCAAGCTGTTGTCTTCGGTCACTGATTAAGTGTTGAAGGTAGCAGGCTCCTTAAGGGAGAAAGAGTCTCCAGATAAGGTTTTTGGCATACCTTGGGGACTTTCACTAACCTGGAGCCTAATGGAGCAGGCTAATGATTCCAGATCTGTTGTTTCAGCAGATGCCAGGAGCGTTGGCCTGGGTGGAGGGCCCCTTCTGTGAAGTGGAGGCTGTTGGCAGACGCTTCCAGCTGGGGGATCAGGTAAATCCCAACAGAGAGTGAAGAGCTAGCAAATCTATGGGCATGCTAAAAATTCAGGAGATCTGTGCAAGGTCTGATTATCTAAAGCAAATGCGTTACAGTGATTGATGGCATGGGATTGATTGATTGATTGCAAAGACATAGCAGCTTCCAAAGCAGGGTTCACAACTCTAAAAGGTTTAAGCAGGGCCATAAACCTAAGTAATGTTAATTTTATTTTAATGCTGCTAGTTGTTGATGTTTTAAGCATTCTGCTTGTACGGGAGGATACAAGAAAAATTTAAGAACACTGAGCTAGACAGTGTCACCACAAAATGCAGAATAGCCCTGAAATTGAAACCCACTGTAGCACCTGCACTGGGGAAGTGCCCAGTGCCACACAGAGCAGCCCCGAGTTAAATTTTCTTAGTACCAGCAGTCAGGAGTAGCATTTTGTGCCACCCTGTAGTCTCACATTGCAAACTCATCCAGACTTGCAGGACACAGCTGGCCCAGCCTCCTACCTGGGACTATACAGTCACCTCAGGGCTCATGTAGGTCAGAAACTCTCTAAAATGGGAATTCAGCTGCTCTTGAATCATGGCAAAAAGCCCTCACAAAAATACTACACACTCCTGTGAAGTGCTGACCAAGCACAGGGCAGCACCTACACCACAAAGTAGATCCATGTAGGCCAGCTGGAACAACCAGATGTAAATTGGAGGAGCCCTCTGGCTCACATTGCTACCTGTAGGAAAAAACAACCCCGTAATGAGCAGCAGCAGCAAATTTCCAAACCCCTCCGCTACTTCTCCAGATTCACAGTCAGTTTCCTACCAGACTCATGTGTCAGCAGGTCATAAAAAGTTTCAAGTCTCCTTTTCTTTTTCTGGCGTTCTGGAAGAAGTTGTACTAACAATGAGCCACTGCTTGACAGCTCTGAATCCCAAGCTGTTGGGATACAGTGTGACTTCCAACATATTGCTAGCAGCCCCCACCACCCACGGGGAATGGCCTGGCAAGGGGAGAAGCACAGCCTGTTAGGAGGAGCCTTCCACAAAGAGATCCCTTATTCCCTGCACTCATCACAAGGGCAGCACCCACATCAGGCGATGCAAAGAAGCCAGTTCAGCTTCTGGCAGGTCAGGAGGTCGGACGAATGGTGGCAACTTTACACATTTTGTGTGCTGCGTGGCTCAAATTAAGGATGCAGAATGAAAGATACCACAGCCACAGAGGGTGTAGGTTTTTTTCACCTTGAACTGCAGCTACAAACCCATGCAGGAAAGCTAACCCTGGGGTGCTGGAGGAGAAAGAAAAAAATTAAACACCACCAACTGCCATCATTAGATCTGGCTTTGCTCCAAGATCTGTTGGAGCTGAGATTGATTAGGATATATAGTATCCTGGAAACAGTCAGTACCTTCAGCTGATTATACAGCCTTTTTAATTGTCTTGCCACCACGGTGGCAACCATACCCCCAACCACAGCCTCCAGGAGAGGAGATGGGCTGTTAGAGGACAGTCCAGTGCCTATAGACCACCTCTGATGATGATGATGCAGTGATTCAGACAGATAAAACCTTGCTCCAACACCAGAAGGGACGAAATTCAGAGAAGGAAATTAAGCCCAAACTGTAAAACATGGTAGCTCATTATGATAGTCAACATTCAGCATAAAAATTTCAATGGACATTGGGTTTTGTAGAGGGAGGCCTCATGTTACAGCAATCTCTGCAGATCTTATCCCACCAACAACCCCTGCAGTGCTGCACACCAACACTGGGGTAGGCAGGGCCACCTTCCCTGCACAGCAGCAAGGAATGAAGATGTGTGGCCTCGAAAGTGTATCAGGGAGTGAAGCTTGAGGACGGGGATAGCGTGTAAGTAGGAGCTCTGCAGCCACGGAACAGCATACGTTTTAATAAAAAGTAACTCTTCTCCTCCCAGTAAGTTTTTGCTGTGTAATATCAGCATGCTTTGTGTGATTCTTTATTATTTCTTCAGCCTGAAGCCCAAAGAGCCCTGGCACCTGAAGCCTCTGCGATTCCCATGCGTGGTGCAGGTTAATACACCTCACCTCTGCTGCTTCAAACAGAACCACAGCGTGACCAGATTTTCTGACCCAAATGCCCTTGTATCAGGTGAGAATTGATTCCTTTAGCTGCTGCCTGATTTGTGTGAGAGCTGAGCCTGTCATTGGCCAGCTTGTTTATGCCTGTTTGGACTGAGGAGCTGTGCTGCCTGGGTTTTCCTTCAGGATATGGAGCCATACGACCTTATGTATTATGAGGTACTTCACAAAAACAGCGTTTAAAATAATCAAATATCTGCAAATGAATTGGAAACTGTTATTTTCCCTGTCTCTGCAATGGCATTAACTCAGTCGAAAGCATCCAGAAAATTGAAGGACTGAGAATTTTCAATCAGGACTGGAGTGATTAATTGTCTCAGAGCACTCACGTGGTGACATGCACAGCGAACAACAAGGTGTGACATCTCACAATTCACAACGAGAAGTGTGTCCGGGGGGGACAGCGAGCCACAAAGGCGGGAGAGGTGGGAGAAGAAAGGTCAAATTTACAGCATTAAATTCACAAGGTTAATAATGCCTTAACAACATGCATATTCATCTGACTCCTTCACTTCAGCTGAGCCAGCTGTCCCTGCTTTTGTCCCCGTTTCCCTCCAACAGAGGCAAAAGGATTGGGTTCCTTTTAATCTATAACAAAAAAGGTTTATAGTAAGAGATGCGTATTTTATAGATGCTGTGTAGATGAGCAGTTGCCTCTGCTCAGCTGATGCACTGACTTGTCAAG
Source organism: Dicrurus megarhynchus (assembly GCA_013399195.1). Classification (NCBI taxonomy): domain Eukaryota; kingdom Metazoa; phylum Chordata; class Aves; order Passeriformes; family Dicruridae; genus Dicrurus; species Dicrurus megarhynchus. The sequence continues at coordinate 1,036,346 of VXAD01013801.1, read as the reverse complement.
GCATGTGGAAACAGCAGGACACACCATGCAGAAGCAAGGTGAGAGCTGCATCTCTTGCACACAGCTCTATGGGCAGATACAGAAAATGGACACACCTGTGTGCAAGTGCTGCTGCCGACATCCTTTGCGTGTCCAACCTGGGTATCTTTGGCCATAATAACAAGTCAGATTTTGGCGGAGGCTCAAGACAGGGCACCTCTTATGCAACAGTGCTGGTACATGGGGGCTTGCACAGATCCTTTTCCCAGGATTCCAGAGGAGGCACGTGCATGGGGTGCCACCCTTGGCCTCAGCACCAGCACTTCTCACCAAGCGTCTTGGCCATGGGCTTTCATCTGGACTTGGTGTGCAGGATGAGTGCCCTTCCCACACCAGTCTCATCCAGATCTGAAAATGCAACCCCCTTTGCTTGGAGCCAATAATTATTTCCATGAAATTCATTTAACAAAGGCACCTATCCAATACTTGTGGTCTCCTGGCATAATTAATCATGAAATTAAATTCAGTCTGTGTAGTGTTCAGATCGGTTACACAGGAATAACATCGGTTGACTGGCACTTAGCCTGTTCATCATCAAGAGCACCTTTGCCATACAGCCTATTTTTAGAAACTGCAGTGGGCTTAAGGAACTACCAGTATGGGACTTCCAGGAGCCCACACAGAGGATATCCCACCCATATCCTCTGCTTTCCCAACTGGGGTCTGGTGAACTTGCCCATGGAGCAAAGCAAATTCCTCACTCAAGGCCTCAAGGGTTGGAAACACAACTCCAAAGTTCTCTTGGAGGGCACCAGGCAGATGTTAGTTGCTTCTGAATGTTTTCTCTAGCTGCCACAGACACATCTTGAGCCCCACAACACTCTGCGGGTCACCATGGCGGCTGACAGAAGACAGAATGTCCCACAGTGCCCACTGGGCTGGGTGCAGCCTCTGTGTGCCACTGAGGCATATCTGCCACCCAGGCCTAAACAGATCCTGTGGTGGAGACAGAAGCTTGCTTTCTCTTCTCTTCCTTGGGGCCACAAAACCAAAATAAATTGTTGTTTCCACAAAGCTCAAAATAGCTTTAAACCATTGTTTTCCTTGACAGTAGTCACTGCCTGTCTCTGCTCTCCACCTTGCCTTTTGCAGCTCCTGGTGAAGCAGCTTGGGAAAATGCACAGGCAGGAACTTGTTCATGGAGAGTAGAAGTGAAAGGAGGGGGAAAAGTCCCTTGGAGGAATTGCACTCTCCCCACCGACCTCCCTGCAAGATTCTGGTGTCCTTAGATCCAGGTGGCAGAAGCAGTAGCAGCAGTTTCTGTGTTTGGCACAGTGGAACAGCTTGTCCAGCCCCATGTCCAGATGCTGCCCTGTCCCACCCAGCAACTGCACTGCACAAGGGGTACTTCCCTGATGGGATACCTCCCTGATAGGGTACACATGCATCCTAATATCTCCCTGGGGTACTAGCCCCAAGGACATATTCTTCTTAAAGATTTCCTGCAATCCCAATGTTATTGGGAAGTTGGTTTTAGCATCCACAGGATAAATCTCTCCTTGCAGTTGTTCTGTCCTCAGGCAAGAATAACCCAGGAGTCTGGGAACAAAACTGTCAGAAACAATTGGCCAGCCCATTGCCACGTGGGGTTTGTTCTCAGAACACTGAGCTATACAGTAAAGCTGTACATTGAATATATAGGATTAAACCACATAGTAAATAGCTATGTTTTATACACACTTGTAAAAGGAGTGCGTAAAAAGCACAAAGTGCATAAAAGCTCACAGTTCAAGAGCAGCTCCCAAAGGAGAGCCTACAAAACTGGTTCTTGGGTGGCTGTTGGGTTGGAACTCATACCCATAACCCCAGCACTGGAAAAATCCCAGTAGATACACTCCCTGTGTAGAGAGTGTACATATATCTATATATATCCTTTAGAAGCAGCTGCTTTCACTCCCAAATGGGCTTACTGGGCATGGGCACAGGTCCCCCTCATCCACCATCCTGGGTGCATGAAGAGCTGGCTGCAGCTGTGCCAGCACTGTCCCACCTCCCTAATTGAATTACCTTCCACCACTGCGCATGGAAATAGGCAGTCTCTTCCCTTAAATCAGCAGCAGCTGACATTTTCACCCCCACCAGCCAAGCATGAATCACCCTGAAATGGAGGCCGAGCTCCTTATTTCCTGACAAGTCAATGTTAGATGAAGCAGAGGAGATTGAAGCAGAGGTTACACACTGGTTCCTCTTCACCTGCAGCTGTGTCTCCCCTGGATGCTCCATGCACCCTGCACCATCCATACATGCTGGCATTTGTTTTACAGGACCTCGCACAAAACAAATTCTGGAAGGGTCTCCCCTGGTTGACACCCATCTCCCTTTCAGTGTTTCCGCTGCTCCGTCGTGCTCTTGTGTGCTTGTGCTGGAAGTGCTACTCTTGGGAATGTCTCTAAAGGAAAGGCCTGTTCCAGCAGCCATGGTGCATGTCCCTCCTTTGAGCCTGGCAAAGAGGGGACCCCAGGGGCTGCAGGTCTGCAGGCTGAAGCCACAGCTCCCATTGCTGGATGTGCAGAGGGAGGGAGGTCTGGGCCCCCCTCGCATCCCTTAGCACCCGAGTTTGAGCTGCTTCCCGGGGGGATGCCCAGCAGTGGGGAGGACCACGCTCCTTTTTACATCCGCATTTCTCCACCACTGCTCCCCAGGCTGTTGCCACCAGTGTGACTTCTGCCACTGCGTGTTTTCTGCCTCCATCCCCAGCGTCACCAATACATGCAGAGCTGCAGATGCCCCCTGACAGCCTGTCTCCAGTGGGCCCCTGGCAGGGGGGAGCCCCTTATCACATCCCTGGCACAGACTGCCTGCCAGCCCCAGCTCTGCAGCCCCTCGGGACAAGCTGGTGCGACACTGCGCACGGCAGAGCGTGTCCCTGCCGGGGGCCGGGGATGCAGCTGGGAAACTCACTCCGATGTGGAGCACCCGCCCCCCGCAATAAAAGAAACCCTCCAAAAAGAACCCCAAAAAGTTTGTCCCTCCCGCATTCGACGTTTTCTCAGCAAGGACTGCTGCAGGGCGGGCTCAGGACACCTGTGAGCAAAGCACGGGGAGAGGGGGAACTGCCCCAGGAGAGTGACCCCTCCGGGACCTCCGTCCCGCGCCCGGTGCGCTCGCTGTGTGACACCGGCACCGTGCGAGAGTCAGGGCTGGGTGAGGCCACACGTGTCCACAGAAAGTGCCGAGCCGGGCCGTGTCTGCGCGCCGCCCCGCCGGCGCTGCCGGGGGAGTGGTTTCCCCGCGCTGGCGGCGGCGGGGCCGGTCTGCGGGCGGGGAGGTGCCGCGGCGGCGGTGCCAGCGCCCGGCCCGGGAGGATGCGGACGCGCTGACGGAGCTGCC
>VXAD01013801.1:976207-1032909 GCA_013399195.1 Dicrurus megarhynchus | reverse complement strand
CGGAGAAGCGCTCCAGCCCCGCCGCTGGCTGCGGGGTAACGGGGGAAGAAGGAGAGGCAGAACGCGCACCTCTGCCGCCGCTTGTTTCTCCACATGGTTGGTTGTTCGAGTAAAGGGTGTTGAGAAGAATTCACTGAGAAAAATGGGTTTCGTTTGAAAAAACACCACCCATCTGGTTCGGCAGCCGAAAGGGCTGTGTGAAGGAATCCTGATGAATGAGCACAACGCTGAGGGAGTTGTTGGTTTGTGGGCTGCGATCGCCTCAGCTATTCGTTTATACAATTTTTTTTTCCAAGACAACTTTTGAGGCGAGGAAGCGACTAACAAAGCACAAGTTTAAGACAATGATGCTTTTGCTTGCAGCCGAGCTGAACTGAACACTGAAATCCTGCATTTCCCATCAGGTAGCAAGTGCCACACATACAATTACTTTTACAGAATGAAAGAACCTACTTTGCTCTGTAAATGAGGACTATGTTTCACTCTGAGCAAGGGGTGTGAGTATTTTCCATCTGCCAAATGAACATACCACAAAAATTTTCTTTTCATCTGGGACAGAGCTGTGTTTGTGCATCTCTGAATATGGCTACAGTCGTGGAGGGGAGTTGGGTTAGCCTGGATTGTAGCATTAACCCCTCCAGCCACAATAAGCAATACACAGAGAGAAATTTGTTTCCATTAGTCTTTTCCTGACTGAGATCTTTACAGCAGTTGTACAGTCAGTACAGCAGTGGAAGCCCTCCTGGCTATAGGTTCGCATCTTACTGAAGGATCCAGAGCTGGTGTTCACACCTGCCCTGTAGCCTGCCTGGCTCACGGCACAATGCCTCCTTATGAGTAGCCTGTAAAGGAAGGCGAAGCAGGGAAATGCTGCCTACGCACAACCAGGCTCAAGCCAGTGTTTTCCTTCTCTTAGTTTTAATGAGCAACAATTTTTTTGCCCAGAAAAGAATCCAGCTCACAGCTCAGGATTTTGATAATTAATACGCCATTTAAAAAACATGTTTTCAGAGTCAACATTATGATTACAAAGAGAAAACAAGCAAACAGGGAATGACTTGACCCGGTTTCGTCGCTTTCCCATTCTAGCCTGACAATTTGTCAATCAGGTGGAATTTCCTCCAACATCTTTGGTACATTTCTTTAGTAGAAGAAATAATGTACAAATATAGTTACTGCTTTTCCTCCCTTCTCACAATGATGTCTTTGTATTAAGCAACAGGCTTTTGCGTAGATCAGGTACCAGCCCCAGAGTGTCACAGGCTGAAATTGCTCCTTCTCTCTCATTTCTGAAATTACGCCCCTGTGTTTGAGCCCATTTAACCATTTCTGTTTTGGAGAGGTTGGTCAGAGAAGCCTTGATCCTGTGTCATTCAAGGCAGGAAGAGCTCTGCCAGGACTTCAAGGAGACCAGTGTCTGCCTCAGCAACAGCCCTTCCATTTTCTCCTCAAACATGCACATTCTCTGGAAAATTCTGTAAAATAATCGAGTTTCTGAATTTTCAGTCTTCAAGGGAAGGCTTTATTGCAAACCCCAGGAAAGCTGCCAACCAATAATACCCAGCTAGAATGAAGTAGCCTGATTGATACCAACAGGTCCTTAAAATCTCATCTCAGTCTTTGTCCCTCTTTGATTGCAAGTCCTCGGGGTCTGGGGCCACCTCTCCTTCATGGTTTGGAGAGAGCATTACCAGTCTCCTGCAGAGCAGATACCAGTGCTGGAAGAAGCTGTGCTCCAGCAGGACTATCCCCTTCTCTCATCAGCGTGCATTGACTGATCCCACAGGGTTCTACCCTGTAGTGCCCATGTCCCCCTAGGGTTAGGAGAAAATAGTCCAAGTCCAGCTCTTCCCTTGAGACCACTGCAGCTTGTGTAAGATGTAACCTGAATTTTCAGTCTCTGACATGCACACACATAGACTGCCTCTGTGCAAATACATAGACCTCTGGATCCAGAAGGTGAATGTTAATTGGTTGGCAAGAAGACTCACAGCCTTGTTAATGCATATCTGCTTTCAGTGTTAATGACCCATTAAAAAAAAAGCACAGTGAATTTTTAGGGTTTTTTTTGGTTGGTTTTTTTTTTTTTTAGTGATTTCTCAATTTCTAGCTGTGTTGTCCTCACCCTCCATCTTCCCCATTCCTACTGTGGTAGGACACAGTGTTCTCATAACCTCTGTCTTGGGCTAGGGCAGCTTCCCATGCTTGGAAATTCAGCTGAGGTGATGGAGTTTTAATTCCTGGAGAAAACCATCTGCATCTCTGGTGTTAGGCTGTGATATCATGACACCTGTGGTTGTGCTGTTAATTGCCAAGAAGGAATATTAATAGCCACTTAATTGTCTTTGTTCTCTTAGGAGTGTCTCTTAGGAGGGTTCTTGTTTGCTTGATTTTGAAATATCTTTTACTTCACTTTTACTACACTTTGCTTCATTTGCCTTACTAAATTCTCTGCTAAAAGTTCAGTATTGTATCATGTTACAATACTGATAGCAGTGTGTTCTAATTTCCCCAAAGTTACAAGGAAATAACTAATTTGTCTTTTAAGTAAATACTGTTCTATCTGACTGCACATAACCTCTTACCCTACTCTGTTACATAGAAATGAGCCCAGTGATAGATTATCCAGAGTACCCTTTCATGGTGCCAGAAAGACATCAAACGTTTTGCAACCCATTTCCCATGACATTTCCATCCGAGAATCATGTACTCTATGTTGATGCTCTAAGATGTTTTTTCCCCACTCCCCTACTTGTGGGACTGTGGTTTGAATTCAGGACTATCCAAAAATACCTAGGGAATAGTAGAAAGAAGCACAGGAAGCCAATTTTAATCTGTCGCTGATTCCCACGGGTGCTGCAAGGTAAGCAACGATTGTGGCATGAAATACTAGGGATGAGAGAATCATCGTCTTCCAGAGAAGATCCCAGAAACAAAACCATTTCTTTCTAAAAGCCTTTAGTAAGGGTTGCTCTGAGTTAAAAGGAGCAGTGTAGTTATTTGTAAGGTGCTGGCTTCATAAGGTTGCTTAGGGAAATTAAAGCCTATGCAGAATTACTCTGCTCAGCACAGGTGTTTCTGATCCCAAAAGCAAGTTCTCAGATGAGAGAGTATTTGCACAGCATATACCAGAAGAGATACCTCTAAAACATTTAACAGCTTGTTAAGGCTTCTCTCTAATTTTGATGGGGTGTTTTCCTAATGAGTTCCTCTCACATCAGTTAGTTGTTGATTCTGATGTTTAAAATAAATCCAAACTTTCTCTTGGCAAACAGTTCCGTGAGGGCTCTGTGGAGATTTCCATCATATCGAGGTCTACCAGCATTCAGAGGAGCTGGCTTAGTCATTCTTCCCATCTGCTCTACTTCTTCCTCTCTCCACTGCTCTACACACACTTCCTGGCTGTCTGCTCCCCTTCCCTATCTCCAAGCATTCTGTCTCGCTGCCCCCCCTCCTCTCCTGCCCTGCCTATCCCTTGTGGCATCTTCCATGAGGAAGCTCAGGTAGTTTAGTGCTGAGATCAAAGAGCTGAAATAAATGAGCTGCTTTAAAGCACCCAGGAGAAAAGAAAAAGCAAAAGGAAGAATCCACCAAGGAAGCACCCATAGGAAGCAGCATTGCAAATATCATTTGAGAAAGCTTTGAGTTGAATCACCCCCAAATCATGAGATTGCTTTAAAAATTGTAGTAGTTAACCACAGGCACATTTTAGTTCTTTTTACTTCTTCTTTGACCATTTATGAATCTAGCTTTTAGCTCCTTTTTGCCAAGAGGGCCAGTCGGAACTTGGACAACTACAGCAAACTGGAAGTTGAGGTTTGTATGTAGGCATGGCACTCCAGGATCTGGGGTTGTAAGAAGAACAGTGGCTCCCCAGTGGCTTGTTGTGCAACACCAGGAGTCGAGGAGGCTGAGTTAGAGTCATCTGCCAGCACCGCCCCTTTCCAAGCCAGTGTTTTGTAGTGTTGGGAGTCCACAGATGAGCATCTGAGAAATTCCCCAGGGTGGTATTTACCCCAGTAGCTTCTTTGGAGCAGGAACAGTAAAAACTGCAGCTCACCGCGAAGTTAGCGGTGAGAGGCAGCGCGGTCTGGAAATAGCAGCCTCCTACCCCTTTTCGCTCTCCCAAACTACGTGCTGTGTCTCATGCTGAAATGCCTCAGCTCCTCCACTTGGAGAGTCGTTTCATCTTGCTGCTTCCTGAGAGAGATCGACATCTTCTGTGGAGCACACACTGCCGAGGAGAGGAAGGCAGCTTTGGCCTGTGGAGAGCAGAACTCAAGTACTGCGTGGGTGGCCGAAGACAAGAGCTTCTGAAACGAGGGAACAGAACAGATCTCTAATCTCCAGACTCTGACACATATCGCACTTTTCTCAGTTGCTTAGGAAAGAGATTTGCATCCAAAAAGAAGTGGGAGGTTTAAATAGGAGTTCATACGTTTATCTTCTGTGGTCTATGCGGTGGTTTACATTTTGCTAGTTCCATGGAATCCACAATGCTTCATAAAGGGCATCCATTACAAACGTGCAACTGGGGGAAACAAAGACCCTGTCCAAGTTCCGACCCGCATTGTGCAAAAGCTGAGCTGAGTAGCAGTCAGGGAAACTGGAGGCTGTGGGCTGTCACTGAGGTAAGCGCTTGTTTTGGATTGTGCCAAGATGCTGAAGTTATTGTCCCACCTTCAGCAGAGCACTGGGTGCAGTCCTGCCTGTGGGTGGCCCTTGCCACCTGTGTGGTTCTCAGCCATAGTTCCATCCTCCTGGGACTAACAGAAGACTTAGACACAGGAGAGTTGGGTCCACAGAAGCACCGGGCCATGGAAAATGCCAGCTGACATTCCTTGCAGGCACAGGCACCTTCTACTGTGTGAGCAACCACTTCATGGCTTCACCCACCACCACAACTGTAGCTCTGCTGTAGATTGCCCACTCCTCCACCCTGGCTGAACTGACAGCCTGCTCTGCTGCAGCAGAGTGGCCCAAATAAGGCACCCTTTCTTCTTCTGGGTGGAAAAACCTCCTTTGACCTGTTTGTTTATTGGGACTTGCTGAGCAGGGTTTCCTGTGACCCATCGAAATTTTCCACTCTGCAGAATGCAAGCAGCTGACCATTGCTTCTCCCACCTAACACCATTCCTATGCACGCCCTGTCCCAATTTTCCTTGTAATCAATAGCAGGGGTTTCTTTTTGTAGCACACACAAAGACTCAGCTCCTTGAATGAAGAAAAGTTTGCATTTATGCAGGGGCTGTGGTGGGGTGAGGTGGGGCCCGGGTGCCCAAGGCTGAAGTCCCGGTTTGTTTGCGGCGGTGTCTGAATGAGTGGGAGCCGCGTTCATCACAATCGCACGCACATCGCGTGTGTGCTGCGGCGGCACGGGCGAGCGCCCGCAGCTCCGTCCTTGCGGCGCTTCTGCGCACGAGGCTGAGCCAGCAGGGCCGTGTGGGGGGCCTCTATCCAGCACAATTTAACCACAGGGCTGGAAAAGCCCTTGGGATTGTCCCGCTGAAATAAGGAGGGGAGGGCTCCTGTTTCTGCCCTGCCAGAAAAATGATAGATTTGCAAGTGTAGCAGTGGTTCAAGGCCAGTTTCTGCCTCCTATCTACACTTTGTTAGAAGGTGCACCTTCAATGTGGTATTGTTAGGCTGTTATCATAGTATTTCCATGAGCGCTCGGTGGGAAATGATTACTTTGGAAAGCCTGGGAAGGGAAGAGGGTGTCCTACAGCCCCTGCTAATCTAGCAGCAGCCCTGGCATCCTGAGGTCAGGTCTCACTTTGCCACCCAGTTGTCTCCAGCACTGGGGCAGCTCAGGGAGAAGGGGTGATGTTTTCAGAGTAGGAGGAATCTCTAAATAGAAGTGCCCTGATTTTGGAGGTGCTGCTGCCTGCTGAGGAAGAGGCTTGGAGCCTCTGAAACATGCTCCTTTATCAAGTGGATGATCTGTGGGCTGCTAGGATTGAAACCTGTGGCCAGTTCCTATTTCTGTTTTGCCCGATAAAGCACACTTGCTTTAAAAACATCTACTTTGCAATTCACAGTGGATTTATCCCAAGGAGAGGCCTCTGCAGCTGTGCCTGGTGCAGTCCTCTCCCCACATGGAGAGCAGACTCAGGAGAGACAGCCGGGCTGGGCTTCCCATACACCCCAGCTGACCAGAGCTACTGCCCAATATCCCGCTCCTGCTTCAGTGCTAGTTCTCCAGTGGGTGGTGAGACCACCCCACTGGGACAGGCTGTGTCCTCAGGTTGGAGAAGCTCCAGAAAGGCAATGTGTTCCAGATGCTTTCCAAAGTGGGAGAGAAGCCCAGAGAGCACCTTTCAGTGCCTGGGCTTGTGACCCATGCCACAAGCACAGGTGGAAGTTCATCCTCGTGTGTGAGCTGAGGGCCCTTGGTCTGGGCAAAGGGGCCACCAGTGAAGCATTCCTTGGTCTCACTGGTGAAGACTTAGGAAATCTTGCAATTCCCTTTCTTGATGCTATGGCTCCTAAAGAGGCAAGACATGACCAGTTCATTGGAGTAATTCCTAAATTAATTGTTCTTTGCTGGGATCTATAGCCAGGCTCTGCAAGCCCAGATGAGATTTGGCCAGGCAGTGCCACTGGTCTCTGAGACTTGAGACTTGACTTGACTCCTGTTCATGACAGTACACCTGTGTTGGTGCTGCTGCAGCCAGAGAAGAAGCTGGTTATCAGGCTGAGGCAAAGGAGGGCAAATTATTTTGGCAGCAGAAGATGGGTGGGTTGGAAGAGAGTGCATTGAGCAAATGGGCTTCAGGCTGGAAAGCAGCAAAGGTGGGCAAAAATAAAAAGGGACAAGAAGAGATACCCAGAGAAAGGCTTTACTTGGGTGATTTCCAGATGGTTTCCATTGCAGTTTCAGAGCAGTAAAAGCTCTTTGCGTGGTCTCGGTAGCTGTGCCTTATTTTTAAAAGATTAAGCCGTATCACAGAAGGAAGGGGTTTGGTTTATGTTTCCTCTGTTGTCAGCCAAAGAAGGTAATCACATCTATTAGGTAGGTAAAGTGGGTATTTTCTCTTCAGAGAGTAAATGCATTCTGGTAGTTCTGTGCACTGGAAACACTGAACTCTACAACAGTCCTGACTGGAAAGAAGTTTATTTGGTTTTAAATGTGGCTGTGGTACTGAGAGAAGGGACATTTTCCATGCTGCAGTCCTGAAGTGATTCTTGTTTTATACGCCGGGTTTCAAGTAGCTGAGCACCAGGGGGTGACATCCCCTGTCCAACACTGCATGCACCATAGGACAGAGTTGCCCAAAACACCAGAGAGGTGATTGGGCTTGGGTCAGTTATATCCAGAAGTCCTTTGCTGAGACTGGAAAGCAATGGATGTGTGTTTAATGAATTCAGTACTGCATGGATCCTTGTATACCACTAACCAGTCACCTGAAGATAACTCTAAGTAGAAAGTGGCCTGGCTTGGATTCCAGCCCGTGACCATGTGGTGCCTGGTTCCTTATCTCTTACACCCTTTTGTTTCTCATGGACAGGTGACTCAGTGTAATTATTGTTCTTATTACATCCAGTCTTTTCTGAAGGAGACATTGAAGGTAGACAAGTTTGAGCTGAATTTTCATAGGTTTAGTAACAGCGGCTTTGTAATGGGTAGTGGGATAAAAATCTTCCCAGAGCGTTGGTTCGCATGGAGCATCAGATGCTCCCTTGTTTTTATAAGAGACAAGCATTGAGTCTAGTCATGAATTTTTAAGGGACAAAACATTAGCCTCTCTGAAGTTGGTTTGGTCATTGGTTAGGAAGGAAAATTGCCAGGCAAGAATTAAACCTTCTGAATTAAATCCTGGGGCTGGAGAAGTGATTACCTGCTTCCCTAATTTTCAATAAGTGTGGCCTGTGGCATGAGACGAAACTCCAGAATGCAATACACAGTTTTTCCTCTGTCACTGTTTTTGAATAAAATCAGTGTGCAGTTAATCCAGTGTTATAAATCTTGGTAGGAAGGCTTCCAGAGCAGGTAGATTTGTTTAATCATTTGGGCTGGACTCCAAACCACTGGAGGATATAAAATATATACACTAGTGCCATTCACTTCACTGAAAACACCTTTTTCCCATCCAAGGAAATAGCTGTGGCTGGCATGAATATCTATTTGGAAAGCTGTAGGGCTAAACAAATTTCTCAGAAAATCATCTCTGGCCTAGAAACTGACTATATTTACGCACTGTAACTCCTGAGGCTCTTCAGCTAAGGCTTTCTGACAGAGAAGTCATCAGAAATCAGTGATTCACACTTTGAAATGGTGGGATCCTCACCTCTGCTCAGCAGGCTCCCTGTCCTGATACCAGTCAAAGTATTACCTTCAAATTGGAGTAGATCTCTCAAAAAATCTCTTCCCCTGTGACTTCTGACAGAACCATGCAGTAATGCAATGTTAATGGATCCTTCCTTGAGCGTATGTTGTCTTCTTTGTGTCTCGATCAGCAGCAGAACTGTGTCTCACTAAACAAACTGATCCTGCCAAATAAGGGAATACATTTTTATTTTCCAGTTTTCCAACTATCAATACAATTTCTGTATGGGAGGATTTCAGAGTGTCCCAGTTTCAGCAGTTCCTGTGTAATTCACACAAAGGAATAAGGTTCATCACAAAGAGTCGGATTGTGAGGTGTTTCAGCTGAGAGCTTTAGGTGGCTTTGGTACATTAATTGCCTCAGTAATTCACAAGGTGCTCTGTGAGCTTGGTCCTTGGCGAGATCAAATCCCATCTCGCTCAGGAAGTGATACAGACCTTCACAGTGGGAGTTTCTGCAGCAAGCTTTCGGCAGAACTCTGTCACACCGGTGCCTGCCAGCGTTGTCTCTTTGGTCACAAGCTCTGACTCTGCTGTTTTGTCTCTTCCAGGCACTTCTAGGATTTGACTGAGTTTGCACGACGCTTCATCAGCGACACAGACGCCTGCAGCAAGGACAGTTTTTGGAAGTGACACCCGTTGATGTGATTGAAGGTAACGTGCTCTCTTCTGTCATTGCCCTGTACTTGCTGCTTCTCCTCCACAGAGCCTCATGCTCTGTCCCGGTGTCCCTTTTGCTGCCTGTCCTGGCTGGGGAGGTGAGAGCAGGATCAGGCCTCAGTTCAGTGCATGTCTGAGAATCCCCCAGACTGATCCTTGCTTCATGTAACAGCTCTTCCTAAACATGGCTCAGCTTGTGCCATAAAATGTGTTTGTGCCCTTCCCTTAAAGGAAATACTTCCTTGCATCACACAACCTGCCTATTTTCCATAAGTGCTGCACATTTTTGAGTCCTGAAGCTTGTCTTCATTCAGATACTGTTTTTCCCCCATGAATTTCACAGGTCAGTTTTGCCCTTGGTTCAAAACCCAAAATAAAAATGTGTGCATTGTTTCTGAGGCCTTTCTCATGGGAGGTGGTTTAGCGCTTGTCAGGCTATATATTGCTCTGTATGTTACTGACCTTGTTAGTGCCATCACGAGCAGCAGAAAGTGATCTGTGCTTTTGCTCCATGCCTCTGGAAAAAAGATCAGCATAGTGTGGTCCTGCGACTGTAGCACTTCAGCACTGCATTTAAGATAATCTTCTCTAAATGTAGTTTTCTCACAGAAATGCAAGAACAGATTTTGCTTCCTCCCCCCCCTCCAATTGTTACATTTGTGCTTAATTAAACCTAGGGGAAGTAATGTATCTCTTAATTCACTGACACGAGAATTTTAAGGTTCAGAGTAGATGACTCATCCAGCAGAAGAGAATTTATCCTTTGTTTGTAAATGCTATTTATTGCCTTGTTTTGCATCACTATGGCTACTGTATGTCATTGGTGATACCAGCATCTACCGTACATAAAATGAAGGCAAGACTGAATTAAAGAGCTGTAGTTCTTAAAATTGTTCATATCAGCCACTTTTCTATTGTATGTCAGTATATCTCAAAAGCAACACTAAAAGTGGCTTAATATTTTCCATCAACACTGGCTGAAAAGTAAAAAATTCTCCTGTACATAAATCTTACCACAGTTTAAAAAGCCCTAAGTAGCACCACCAGGTCTGTTGTTCAGATTATATGGCTTTATAAACAGCTCGGTGATGTCCTACAGGTGATTTTGAAGTTTCCGTGAACTGATTTGCAGTGGCATTCTCAATTAGTTTACATCTAGTTATTTTTTGTGTTAAAGACCTAGTTAAGCTTGTTAGAAATATCACTGCTTTCACAGCCCTTATAGATTCTTCTGCTTTCCTTCACTGTGTCGAAGTGGAGACTGGGAATAATTAATCTATTCCAGTTAAAGCCTAATTATTTTGCCAATTGCATGGTCCCATGTTCTATTCTGAAACACATCAAGTACAATCACTTCTGCCATCCTATTCAATCAAAACCTTAAGTTGCACAGATTTTCTGAAATGGCCTGGGCTTCAACAGCTTGAGAGCCAATTCACTGAGGCATCTGCTGTAACACTGGCAGGACTGTCACCATTTTTCTAGCCCGAATCATTTGTCTTTGTCATTTACAAATAATCTGCAGGGTATAATGTGGTCTTAGGGAAGCACGGAGCCCATTATTGCTCAATAATAGAATTTCGTGAGGTCTTAACATCTTTGAGCTCGTATGATACATTTGACAGTGCATGTGTGGATGTATATCTCTAATTTCCCATGGAACAAGGACAGAGAAATATTTTAAATGTTGGCTATGAATTGAATGGCTGCTAAAATAAACCAGCCAGCTATAAGTGACTGCAGGAGTCTGCTGCTGGCTAGCAGAGACCCACCCCCAGGACACACAGCAGTGGGGCATTGCTTGTCTGTGGTTGCCAAGACCAAGACCTCATATATACCAGCCCTACACAAAGCCTCCAAGATTATTTCCATCTAGACACACACTTTCTCATTTCCTTTTCCCTGCAATATAGGCTTGGGGCACCGAACCCCAAAAAGGATGCGAAAAGAAAGATGTTCATCTTAGACATGCTCAGAGTGGTGGACCCAGTGCTCCTCCAGGCTCACAGCTGGCTCTGGCTAACACAGGGTGTGAAAGCCCTGCAAAACAACTCTTGCCAAAGAGTTGGGCTGGGAGAGCATGGTCCTGCTATTGCCTAGTGTGGTCATTCCCAGAGGGGCAGCAGGAGGGGTGAAAAGGGTCCCTCTGGGAATGAGGAAGAGACTGGGACCAGAGTGGGGAAAAAGACAACAATGGAATGAGCACCAGGGCTGATCAGAGAGAGGAGATATCAGAGGGCACTGATATCCTTTTGGTCCAGGGGCACATCTCTGTTCTTTTAAGTGCTGTCTCAGGTGGCAGGGACAGCTGGCAGAGCAGGGCCCACAGTCACCACTGCTGGAAGGGGTCTCCCATTTCTAGGTCACCGCTCCCTCAGTGCTGTTGTCCACAGGTGCCCAGGGGTATGGCCTGCTGGATGCTGCAGGAATAAAAGCATGTGTCCAGAATATCTATGTATGTTACTGATTAGGTGGTTTGTGCTGTCCCTGGGGAGTGGCATGGGTCCAAGCGAGGGCCGGGAGCTCAAAATACTCTTCCTAGCAGGCAGAATCTGTCCGTCTTCTACTGTGCCATGGCTCTGTGAGGATTCAGTCTGTGTAAGCTCAGACTGGGGGTTTGCTTCAGCCTTTTGCTGGGTTTCAGAGCCTGGTTCTGCTCTCCTGTTCTGTGTACGCACCAGGAAGTGTGTGAATTAATTTAGTGTTGGTTGGGTCCAAGGCTGACCCATCAGGGCTTTTCCCTAAGCTGACGGATGCCTGCAGGCTTGGGTCCTGGTCCAGAGCTGAGCTCAAGTGTCCCATGGTTCTGCCATGCTTTTTCTTCAATATGATGCAGTGGGAGTGAAGGTCTCTGCACTATCATGCTGCTCCGTGCTACAGCTAATTAAAGTTGTTGTGAAGGGTTTCGTAGTAATTGCAGATATTGTAAAATTTAGTTCTGTGGGGTAATTGGTAATGTAAGCCTGAAACAAGCTATCCTTAAGATGTTTTAGTTGGCATTTGTCAGTAGGTGCAGCCTTTACAAAGAAGGCTTTTGTGTGTGCAGCAGGACCAGAATTAATGGCAGCATTTAGTCGTGCTTAAAGGAGTGTTTGCTGTGGCAGGTGGCAGCGCAGCCTTATGGATGGTGCCTACATTCTGCGTGCTGCAGGAGGCTCCAGCAGCCACTAACTGCACTACCTGATGAATGCCAGCTAAAGAGAGTGAAAGCCCTATGCCAAATCTCTCCAGGGCTGATGTATTAACATTTAAAATGGCCCCTTCAGCTCAGAGTGGGTCAGGCTCTGTTTGCTCCTACACTCTTAATATGCATTCTGGAGATTTCAGGCATCCTCAGATTTTTCAGTGGAATGCTGTATCTATAAGTGGCAGATGTGAGGAAAACCCCAACGCCACAGAGACGTGCAGCTGCCCGGCCACGGGCTGGGCTGAGCTCTGCAGCGAGGGCTGCAGCCGGCTCCATCCCTCTGCTCTGGAGTGCTGCAGTGCCCAGCAGAACCAGGCCAGCTCCAGGGCCAGCACTGGAGTGCCTCGGGTGCCAAATGGCACGGGGTGATGCTTACTGGGCACGTTAGCAGCTTAGGTTCCTAAGTCCCTATTTAAGGGAGGTTTAGGTGCCAAACAGTCCCTGATGCTTTTGAAGGTCCCACTCAACACCTCCCCGAACACTCAGGCAAGTAAAGACTACTGAAAATCTGGTCCTTAGACACCAATACAGCTGGTGTGTCTGGAATTAACAGCTTAAAAAGAAGCGCTGGCTCATTACTAAATGGAAGAGACATCTGGAAGAGCAAATATTGAAGGCATTATGAAGAATCAGAATAAGAATTTAATTCAAGGCTGGTATTTCCACCAGTAACTTTTTTTGGTCAACAGATGCAATTTTTGAGCTCATATACTAGTAATAAACTGATTGCTGATAACATTGGAGGACTCCAATTTCCAGCTGATGGCTCTGGGACTCTGTGGGGGTCCTCTCAGCTGTTCCAGGGGCAGCTGGGATCAATGCCCTGCTCAGCATCACAGCATACAGCAATAACAGTTGGCTTGGAGGCCAAGGAAATATTTCTTGGACTGTTTAGGAAGGACAGTGTAACACAATTATTTTAACCAATATGAAAAGCCAGTATCTTTTGTTAAATCAGCTGTGGAGCCAAAGCTCAGAGCTGAGGTGTCCCATTCTGTTTTAATATTCACAGCATGACAGAGGTGATGAACACCCGAGAACCAGTGATGGAGGAATTCACGCTCAGCCAGACTCCTGAGGAAGAAGGAGGCCCTTCAAGCCAGGTAACTTCAGCAGAACTGAGAAGTGTCCTGAGTTGCTTCTCAAAAGCGATTTAATGCAATCAATAACTGTCCTTAGGGTAGATATTGAATTGCAGAGCACTGCTGCCAGAAGAACAACCCCTGAAATACGTGTTTGATCCTACTTTGGTTTTGTTACTAAAAGTTAAGAGTTTGGCTGAAGTGTTTTGTGGGGTGCCAGGTCTGCAGGATACAGTGACAGCAGTGCCCAGATCCTGCAGGGGTGCTGTTTGTCACCAAGGGTTCAGATCTGAGCAACTACTGTGTGATGAAGACATCCAGCCAGTACTGTGCCAAGCTTTTATACAGCCACCCTTGAAATGAGCTGAGTTTCCTTAGGCTCAGAGGGAGTTCCCTGTTTAGAACAGAGACCATTTGAAATGATTGGGTAATTCACAGAAATGGCTGTGGCATCATAGCAGCACCACTGGTCAGGGCCATTTGCTGGCAGGTGCAAGAGCATTTTCTGTCCCCAGGCAGTTCCACACACCCACTCAAACAGCCGCCTGTGGTGCTCATTCCAGCAGGAGGGATCACGATGTCCCAAGCCCCCCTCGTGGCAGCCCCCACATCGCAGTTTGCGCTCTGTGGTTGTGCTCGTGACTCTGTGTCACTGCCAGGGACAAGCCACCTAATGTGTCCTGGGGGACCTGAGCTGCCTCTCAACACAATGGGAAGCAGACTCAGAGAGCTGCCCTAGGAGCAGCCTGTTGCAGGTGAAAATCAAGCATAGGGAAGTCAGAAATTTTGCAAATTCCTTTTGGATCACTTGTGCGTGTAAGGAAAGGCTTTGTGCATTTAGAGAACATACTGTGGGCTTCCCCATGCCACAGAGACTGCACAGGGTGGATGCTGCTCACTCAAGGAGCACATTTTCAATATTCTTCCCCGAGTTCTGGGTTTTCAGTGTTAGTGTATGCCCCAGCCCCAACTCCAGCTGTGTATTTAGGGCTGTTCTGTGGTGTCTCTGATCATATGCTCCAGAGTTTTTCCCCCAGCTCCTTTACCTTTCCCCTCTGGGAGAAGATGCTACCATCCACGTTTTAGTGATGGCCATCTGAGGCAAAAAAAAATCAAACAGAAATGAGATGTAGCACAAACTCAGTGACTCAGTGGGAAAACTAGGTTCCTTCCAGCAACTTCCAAGCACTCTGTCCAGGAGACCAGTCCTTCTCTTCCTGCAGTCTCCTGCCCACTCATCACACGCTCCAGCTTCTGCAGAAAAACACAGCAAGGCCCAGCAGGCAGCTCTGCTTCCTGCCAATCCTGACTCATTCCTAGAGGGACATGGTAAATACTGGGCTCTGTGGAAAAAAAATTATGTGGTTGGTGTGAGAAAAGACCATATGAGAATGACACAAACAAAAATAGTCACAGCTGAGGCCACACAGGTGCCTTTCCTAAATTTTCTTGCAGCTGTAATAATCATCTCTCAGCACATTTTTAGATCTCTCTGTGTCATTTCCTCGGGCTTCAGAAAGCAGATGAAAAAGCAGAATTTTTGTTGTGTTGCATCGCCTAGCCAGGGGTTGCCAGCAGGCTTGGGGAAGGGGTGGCTGTCATGCAGCCCTCTGCCACCCCAGCAGGCTGCACACTAGCCAGGGAAGAGGTCACTGTCACCTGCCTGTGCAGCCATGGGAGAAAATACAGCAATTTGCCCACAATTTTATGGCTATTTTCTGCCAGCTGAGCTGTGAGGCTCAGGGAGCTGGGCTTCACCGTGGGTCTGCAGAGGAGGGCACTGCTGCTCAGGGGGTCTGTGGACCTGTCCTGCCCAAGGAGACCTTGTCTCATGTTTGGTTTACAAGTAGCAGGATTGTATTAGCCACTTCTTAAAAATTCCTCCCAGTCAAGACAGCTGCCTTAGAAAAGTTTTCCAAATTACGAGCAGCTCAGAAGAAGTCTGGGTAACGGGAAGTTGGACAGCTCTTTTCTGATAGGCAGCATAGGCAGCATTGCTTGGTCAGGATGAGTTATAAACTGTGGGTGCAGCTCGGGGTGGCATCAGGAAGGTTTGCCTTCAGTGATTCACTTGGTCTAATTGTACTGAAGGGGCTTTCTCACAAAAGAAATTTTTTCCTAATTGTGTCTCATTTTATAACACTAACAACAATATGCAATGTTTCTCACCTTTGTATAGATTTGCAAAAAGTATTGAATCCCTGTGACACTACCATGGGGAGCAAGGGTGTGAGGATGAGGGTTGTTGTCCTTCCCTGTCTTCAGAAGTCAGATACTGGCATCACAGCAATGTTAAAAATGTGCTTGCTGCTTCCTAGATGCACAGCCCTTCCCGAGCTCTTGCCTCCCCATACCAGCTCTGAGCCAAGTGGGACAGCTGAACCCTCAGCTCTTAGGGAGTGCAGCTGCTGAGATGAAGGAAGGTTTCAAAAGCCACGGAGCAAACACTTTCAGTTATGACACCCCCAGAGCCCTGTCAGTGTCCTGGCGGTTGTGCCCACCTTTATGGTGGTCGGGGAACATCTGTGTGTTTCTGCCCGTGCTCACAGCAGGAGCTGTGCTGAGACTGGCTCCCATAACCAGGAGGCTTGGTCAGGCAGAGACCCTGATTCAGTGGTGAACATGGTGCAGATGTGTGGGGAGGTTCCCACCAGCACACAGCAAACCTGTGGCAGCGTCTGAAGTTAAACTGGGATCATTCTTGCTCTCAAGTCCTGGTTCAGTCCCCTCACATGCACCTTGATTTTATTGTTAGAAATGAAACGTGATGAAATAAAATAAAAATAAAACACAGCTAGCATGGAGAGATTTGTAGCTTGTTAATGCAGGTATATGGAAGTTGGAGAATCCAGGAGAAAAGCTTTCAGTGAAGCAACAACAGAGTTCTTATGGTAATGTCCTGGAGGAGCTGGAATGATTTTTCCTCCAAAAAACCACCAGAGATAAAGTGATTCAAAACAAAGTACCCTGAGAGATTTAAATGATCCAGCTATGTTGGAAACAAGAAAACACTTTTACTTATTACTATATCCTTCACTAAAAAGCCCTAGTTCAGCTTCAATCTCTAACCACTGTGTAGTGTTTGACCTGCAGCTCCAATGTGACAAATGAAAATAAATAGCTGGCACCATCCTCTGTGTAAAGATGCTCTCTAGGGCTACCTGTTTTGCATGAATGCATCATAAAATACAGTGTTTCACATTGCAGAAAATACCTCTGCCTAATGGTGGCTTCTTAATAAACTGTCACTGCAAGAAAACATGAATATCATATCAGAGCAAAAGGACAGCAGCCAGAAGGGCTGCAGCAGCCATTTAGCTTAGCCTTACAGCAATGACTTCTGTGTCCCAAAACCCCACCAGAACTGAAACACGAGTGTTTGGCAGCATAACAAATTTTGTCTCCCAGGTTTCCATTTTCACTGCTCATGTCAGGTCAGACAAGTTAAGACAATCATCTTCTCAACACACCAGCAAGCAAAGTGGGTTCTTTGCTCAGGAAGGGACAGCACGTGCAGGGGAGAGTGTGCTGAGACCTGCAGCCCCTCTGCACCACGTTTGGCTGGCAAGGAGCTGGGTTCAACTGCTTTTGAAATCCTCCCTGTGCAGGGCTGTTCCGCACCAGTTGGAAGAGGATTTTTTAATGGACATGCGAGTGCATGTCAAATGTAGAAAGGACATACTCTGCTCGCTCCAAATATACATCCCTGCACAAAGCTTTGATGTACGTTCCCCAAATGTCTCACCAGGCCTTCCCAGACTCACGGGAGAAGTACCCCAAGCTGTCCAAAAGACTGCCTTCGATTGTGGTGGAGCCGACCGAGTCTGGGGAGGTGGAGAGCGGGGAGCTGCGCTGGCCTCCTGAGGACCTCAAGTCAGCAGAGGACAAGGGTCTTCATGGTGACCAAAGAGTCTGTGTCCAGCAACAGCAGCAGCAGATGGATCTGGAAGGTCTGAATGAGTAATTTTCACCCTTGTTCTCCATAGGAAAATAGCTGTTTCATACCATACTGTGCACTGAATTTAACAGTGAGCCAAACAACTGTAGGCACTTGAAGGTGCCCAGAAAACATCTGCACTGGAGGAGTCCTGTGGACTGAAAATTTCCCTGTAGCTTTTGAGCAATGGTGTTTTCATCCACATCAGCCACTCGCATGGCCAACAGGCAGCCAGTGCACTGCACATTAGCAGTTCACTCTCGGGAACAGTAATCCTGGTCAATAGCATGTATCTGTCCCTGTCTCCGAGCCTAGAAGTGAAGTGTTTGACAGCTGCACGTTTTCAAAGCATCCTGGTGTCTCAGGAGTGCGTTAGTGCAGCAGGAGCTCACAAATACGTACCCCTGAGTGGCAGTGTCACTGTGGGGTAAATACAGTTAAAGGTAAGACCTGGTCTAAGAGTAGCTTGCACAGGAAGTGCTGCAGTAGGAAACTGGTCTGTTTATTTCCTTTTCTTCATCTCAGTGCTGTCCTTTTCTCTTATAGAGTGACCCGGTTTCCATTTCAGTGCACCATCATTTGCCACTCAAATGCCCAGACACAGCAGCCAGGACAGGGTGCAAGATGCACCTCCCCTTCCCTTCAAAGGGGCAATGACAAATGGTCTTGAAGTGTAAAATGACCTGCTATTCCAGTTGGCGTTTCTGGGTGGTGACAACCAAGGGTTTGATCATTTAAGAAGAAATATGAGCCAAATCTGTTTCCTGACTTCCAGGTTATATGTTGTGGTTTCCGTGTTGGTTTTGTGCCTTGATTTAGACTCATTTTGTCTTCAAGCCTGACAGCTTAGGCAGATTTCAGAGACCAAGTACCCTTCCCATGACAGTGGCTGTCCATTGGGATCACCTCATCTCAGTAATACCTGACCTGAGGTCTCAGGTTCCCTGTAAAGTCAGACTGTGATGCACTCAGAATTCCCTACTCCAGATTTAACTACTGGTTTGCAAGCAGAGAAGATTCCTTGTGTCAGGTCTGATCACCCTAACAGATGAACTGCCAGGTGGAGCAGGGAATCAAGGGCTGCACCTACATGGGGACATAAATACTGATGAGCTGTTTCTTTGCAGATACCTTAGCACACCCAGCTCAAGAAGTGGAAGACAGTACAGATACTCTGGAAAGCAGAACTGAAGAGAATGAGTAGGAGCTCCGTGGCCTCGGAAGTGAAACTTCATTGTGAATGTTGTTGGAAAGCTAATACACTCTGAAGACATGTCAAAGTAATCTGTATTTCAATCTGCAAGGGTTTTATTTAGTTAGTACCTGGTAAGAGGTGTCTGGGCTTTAGAACTGTTCTTCTAACATTTTGATTTTCAGGCTGGGATTCATATTATTTGTTTAATTTCCCCTTGGGAAACAATGGGATGTGTTAGGAAATATAAAGCTGTCAAGGAAAAGATGCTCCTAATTTTAATTAGTGCATTTCATTGGTTTTATCTTTTTCAAGAAAGGCTGCTTTCAGGTATCAACAGCAGGACAAAGGGGTTGCGTTTCTACAGCAGGAATGTCTTAAATCTAAAAGTTTCTTTTTTTAGCCATTTTAAACTAGCACTGTGATATTATGGACAATAGATGTAATATAATGTCACCAGTTGATTTTGTAACTTTTGTATAGAGATGCAAGGGCAAGGTTTGCCTCCAGGCTGCCGCCCTGGGGCAGCCCAGAGCAGTTCTCTCCTTTTGGCTAACCTGTGCATATTTGGATGAACCAGCCTTTCCTTAGCTGCCTTTTCAGCAAGGCTGATGCCTTTTGGAAGCTCTTTCTCGCTGTACCTTGACGAAGCAATGAGCTGGTCACTGGTGTTTGTGGAGTAAGGCTGGCTGTGTTGGGCTTGGTTGGGTGGATGGTGCTGTTTGTGCACTCTGCAGGCCAGGTCCAGCCGTAGTGTGGGGTGCATTTCTCGCCCCTAAAGCCAGTGAGATGGCTCCTGCTTCCCCCAGGGCTGGCTTTGTCCCACCTTGTTAATAGAGATTGTTGTGACATTACTTCTTTGGTATGTTTGGTGTATAACGTAGGTGCAGAGGCACAGCTGCTCCTCCCTTGCCCTGAGCTGGGTGCTGGTAGGGGGTAGGTGGCAGGAGCTCCACAGCACATCCCAAACCTGTCCTCCGTTTTGCCTGGCTCCAGGTTTGCCCTGAGCCATCTGCAGTTAGGAGGGGTGCAGGAGAGCCATGGTGGAAGGACAGACACCTGCCTCCCTCCTGCCCAAGCTGGCACTGGTGGCAGGAACACGTGCCAAGGGGTGCCCTCCTCACTGCAGCACGGCCCCCTCAGCTTTGGTTGCACTGTCACCTCCTGGAGCCCAGAGCTCATGGTGGGACAAGCTGTCTCTGGACACCTCTGCCCTCCAGTGGATTTTCCTTGGGAATTTGGGGGTCATTTTGACTGGAGTGAATCCCTTCCTGCACAGGGACCTCCCAGAGACTCCCTCCCACTGTCCCAGGAGAAGCACCGGTCTCAGCCCAAGCCACGTCCCGTTGGATGGGCTGGTGGGGTGGATGCTGCCTGTGCTCAGAGGAGTTTGACTGTGTCAGTGACAAGTGTCCCGTGAGCTGCAAAGCTGGCTTTCTCCATCTCCACAGGGCTGGATGGGGTCTGTACTTCCAATTAATGTTGCATCCAGAAGAAGCTGCTCGCTGTAGGTGGAGCGAAATAACAGGATTACTTCCAGCATTAGCTCCTAAGTCGACTTCTAAGTGCTTTCTTTTCTCCAGTAATAATTTTCGCTAACAACAACTTTTAATTGTGTGATGGTCGATAAAATTTACTGGCCAGATGTATTAATAAGTTTATACCTTCTTAGCAACCAAATTTAATATATTTACTTACAAAGAATTCTGTGCAATGAATGTTTATTACAAAGGAAAGAGACTATTTTACTTCAAAGCAACATTAATTTATGTACAAAACTATAGCTCATTATTTGGGGTGTTTGGGATCTAAGACCCTTTTTATAAGCAGTGTAGTACAGTATAATGTGATACTTAAAGTTACACTTTGCTCTCTCAATCTATATAACAATGTGTTTTGCCTTCTTGATGTAGACTTTCTTGCCTACACTGTTAGAATTACTTTGTTGGGTGAGCGGGATTCTGGTCAGAGCACCGAATTTCACCAGAGTAACTGAAGGTTTCAAGAGCACCTCCTAAATCTGGCTGCTGTCCCTGTCACCCGCTTCACTGGTGACAGTTTTCTGGTAAAGCCAGTGAAGCAAGAACAAGCTGGAGCTACGTGTTGGTGCTCGAGCAGTGAGGGGAGGGAGGTCCCCGGCTCAGACCCACCGCTGCAGGAGGAGAGCTGTGCTGGAGAGGCAGCTGGGCTGATGGGAGGTGCTCTTTAAATGCTGCTTTTGCATCGACTGTCAAGAAGTTTTACAAAGCTCTGGGGAGAAAACAGCAGTGACGACATATTTTTAGCTGTGTGATTTCCTTCCAATCTGCATCTGCCCAGCTCTGTGAGGAATGACGTTAGATGTATCACTTAATTTGCTTTTTGCTTTTTAAAAGGAAAAACAGTTGTTTGAAACACTTCCCCCAATTTTCTGTGCTCTCTATCTGCTTTCAGACGCTCCCTCCCTTCCTGCTCTGGATGGCCCTTATCCTATTTCCACCTGAGGTCAATGGCACTTCCCTAAAAATGTTTCCCAAAGAAACAACTGAATTCTACATACACCCTGAAAAAATGCCACGCTAGCACCACTACTTTTTTTCATCCTTGTCCCTAAAGTTGCAGCTGGTATAGAAATCCCAGATTTCCTTCTTCCAGCCTAATTACTCCTCTCTTTCCTTTCTCCTCTTTTGTGCTGCTCCCCCGAAGTATTTTACCTGAAGCAAATGGTTGCTTCAAACTAAAGCTTTCTCCTAAAGCTGTGTGGCCTCAGTTTAACAACCGTGCAAAGCCAAACTCCTCCTCCCATTTTTATTTTTCTGACTGTGGGCCAGAGGCCCTGAAACAGGAGAGCAAGATAGAGAGAAAATTGTTTTATACAAACAAGCCCTATTTATTCAACTTGCAGGTCTATGAATGTCCACTTACTTTGTCTGTGTGCAAGTGTTGTCTCTCTAATAAACTCAATAGTTGTTTTGTATTTTTTTCTGGATTAAAAGCTTTGTAGAAACTAAAAAGAAAAAAAGACATTCAGTCATATTTTTCTAGTTTAGCTTGTAGAATATTTCATGTAGTGCAGAAAGGAAGTTTTATGGAGTAAGACATTGTAGAATTTTGCTCTATTTCAGTTCTTTCTAATTTTGTAAAATGCCACCTGTACATAATACTCGACTAATGTACGTCCTGTAGATGTATTACACCATTTAGCCTATTAAATGCCTATACTGAACTGATTGGAAGAAGCAGTGTATCCACAGTGTCTTTGTTTAAACATGGAAAGGGTTACATGTGGTGGTGTGTCCTACCACTGATACAGGGAATGCAGCCCACTCTAGGGTTGCCTTTGCCCCACGCAAATCCTCACCCAGGCCCTCCAAACTACATGCTCCTACACAGATAAATTCTGATTTACATCAGTGACAGCTGCCCCTGCCATCTCTTTCCTTCGAGCCCTTCCTTGACCAGGCAGCTCAACACTCCCTGCTTCTGTTTTGGGATTTCCTCTCTGCCCTGCTCGCCCTGCTGGTGTCCTGCCTTGCAGTGCTACCAGAGCCTATTGGCTCATCTTCATTCACCTTTTAATGCAATGCACATCTTTAACATTTTCTGGAAAGGCAATTGTGGAGCCCAGCAGGAACTCACATTACTGGAAACCTACACCCTGTGCAAAGAGAGCAGGGTCATATGGCAGAGAAGATGAGAGGCAGAGATGCTCTGCCAGTGAACAACCAATTTTTTCCCAAAACGTGGGGTTGCCAAAAAGGAAAGGATCAGATAACTGGAGGGTGAAGCTGCATCTTACTTACCCAGCTCAAAAGCAGCTGCTGCTCTCTGAGATGGGTAAATCAGCTTGACAAAGGCATTGCTGGGGTCAAAGCCAGTTCCTTGCCACTGCATGGCTGTGCCTGCTGGGCAGTGGTGGCATGGCAAGGGGAATTTGCTGTGTCTCAGGCTGGGGCAGGGAGCCAGCTTTGACACTGCTTGCAAACCTGATGCTTAATGTCACTCAGTACTGGAGTTTCCATGCACTGTGCATGGAAAATCTCATGCCCAGGCATACATTACTCTGAGGGTGGGATGGCAGAGGGACTGACACCGCTGTCTCCTCACCTCCCTAGGAGCTGTCTCTTCCATCTGGGGTTTTCTTGCATGGTGTTCAGCCACATAAAGATGCACCAGGTGCTACCTGATGGCTCCAGGGGATGCAATTTCAACTGGTGCCGATCTTAGGTTGCTGTGAGATCTGTGTGGAGTCCTGGCTGTTTTCTTTCCATGAGTCTGAAGGCAGGGGTGGTTTATCTGTAATTAATTAAATAGGATGAGTGTGGGAACACTGTTGTCTTGCTTCTAACATTTGTATTTTAAACTCACATCCACTGGATCCGCAGGTTATTCCATTGATTTGAGACATTTTCATTTATTTTTAATCAGACATCTGCTTAGTGTTTTTCTTTTAGATGTGTTCTGCTTGACAGTTCTGTCTAAAGAAGCAAGTAACATTTTCAGTGGAATTAGCTTTTATTTAAGCTCCTAGTAAGAGATGAAAACTGACTTTTAAAATAATGTTAAACTGAAAAATGTAACATCTAAATTAAATCAAGCCTAATTTGTGGTTTTACCATCTTTTTTTCTCTTTTTTTTTTATTTTTTACATTCCAGTATTTTTATGAATCCTTTTGGGAGAAAGGTGATGCCTGACAGCCACAGAGGGCCATGACTCCCATAACAAACAGCAGATCCTTCACTTTCACGTTATAAAAGCTTACGTCATATGCACTACTTCCACCATAAATTAGAGCAAGACACCCTTCTTCCCTCTGTCTTTTAAAACAGATGGCTTTAATTTCAGAGACAGTAACTCTCCATAGTTTAAATTCACTCCGTTCTGGAAAATTAGGATTTTACCAATTTTTTTGGTTTTCCATCTTAATAAAAAATGGAAAAAAAAAATTGAAACATTAAAAAGTTTTCCTCTAAGAACACTGGTAAAATATTTTCCTTCATTTTCTTCAATATTTCTGCCGTAAAGAGCCCAAAAACTTCACATCTAACCTTAGCAGACCTCCCTCCCAGAGACCCTCCCTGAGCCTGGTGGGCAGGAGTGGAGGAGCAGGGGTCTCCAGGGAGATGGGGACAGGGACCAGGGGCTGACACTCAGCTTTCAGACCCCAGATCTTACACCAGAACGGACAAGGTTCTGTTCATCCTGCCTGAGGATTTGTGCCCACACACCAAAGAAAATCTGTTTAAAATGCCCATGATTGCAGTGAGTCCAGCCACTAAATGGATGTTTGCAATCAAGCCAGCATTCAGCTTCAGCATGGCTCCTGGAGTGTGACAAATTGTCTTTATGAATTAGTCATTTAATTTGTGAAACATAGGTTGGATATTGTCACACACCCACGTGTCCTCCATAGCCCTGACAACTGTACCCCCACGCATTACTACTCAGTAGGAGATGAAGCCATGAAAACCCTTGGGACTGGGATGCTGCTGGGACGTACAGCCAGGCTCAGGATCTGGAGAAAGCTCCAGATTTCCGGCACTGGAAACCTAAGAATAACCTATTGTTACTGTCAGCTATTCACTGATGATGACTTGAACAAGAAGAAACAGCACAGGCACCTTTCTCATCAACTCAGCCTTCCCGTGGCAGCCTCGTACATCCACCTTCAGGCTGGTGAAATCTGGCAAGTGCAGAACTGCAACCAAAAACACAGAGATGGAACAACATAAACTGAACGTGGCATGAAAGCAAGCAATTCAGCTGCTATTTCACTGGTACTGCTCTATAAAGCCTAGCTCAGAAGCGTGGTGGGAAGCAATTAGCTTTTTCCCCCCAAGCTTTACAGCTGAGGCAGGACAAAGTGAACTGGACACAATGAAGGTCTCCACGCAGCTGTGGGTGCACTGGCTCTGGAAGCAGCATGGTTGTTTCTTTGGTTCTCAGTGGCTGTGAACAGACACCAGCACTCCTGTTCCACAGCAGGACACACGTGGCTGGGGCCTCCCCCTCCTCATGAGCCCAAGGGCTGGGATCTGCTGCAGAGAAGTTTCTCTAAATCTCAGGTGTTTCTGTCCATCCTGGTTTTGGTTAATGTGGCCCCGAGGTGTGATGTGGAGGTGCTGGGACGGCATCCCTTGGCAGGGTGGGAGCTACTCCCATTCCTGTGAAGGGTCTGCAGAGGGGAAAGAGCAACTCTTGGTGCTTTTTGCATCATGAAACCCTCCAGGGATGATACCACAGGGATGAACATTCACTCCCACAGCGCTGAAAGCAATTTTGCTCCAGTAGGAACAAGAAAAAAATGAAGATGGGTTTTGGGATGCTAAACACCAGGAAGACTTAGTGCTTAAAGCACCAAGTAACCAGAAAACATGAGCAAAAGCAAAGCAGCCTTTTGACTCCTGCTGGCCTCAGCACGTTCCTACTAGCCCAAGGTCTCCCTTTGGACCACACCCGGTGCCCTCAGTTGCCTTTAATGACCCTTCAGTGCAAGGACACATCTGAGACCGAAGCTGTGCCCTCCAGTGTAACTGAGGAGGCACATCTGAATTCCCTGGTTCATACAGAGGCTAAGGTGCTGTTGCCTATTTATAGCCAGATGGGTTAAATAAAGTGCCGTATTCATCCCTGAGGTTTTAAACAAATTCCAGAGAGGACAAAGGGCCTTGTGTCTTTTTCCCCACCCATTTTGTTTTGGCCCAGTTTGTACATGCAGAGCTAAAACTTGTTCCAAGATTGATTCAAAATAAGACTAGAGAATTATTTGCTGGCTCAGCATGAACCACTGTCCTGCTAGAAATCATCTGTATGGTTTTCATATGCATTTTGTGAAAAAGAAGCTATTAAAAAATGTAAATTTTGGTGTGTGGGTACAGACCCTGCTTGAAGATCCACTGATAGTAATCCTTTCAATTTGCTGGCATTGCTTAAGGTTCACTGCAGCTGAGGGATGAGTTTGGGTGTCAAGGGGAAGAAAGATGGAACAAAATGAGGGTATTTTAAACTCCTGCTGTATAGAAATGCTCAGTAATTTATTGAAATAAACTGAACAAGAGAGGGTGCTTACCACGCTAAGCTGCTGTGTCAAGCAAGGCCAGCTCGCTGAGTCAGTTCACTTTTTACTGCATTCTCCAAAGATTTTTGGGCTTCTAACAGTGACGTGTGTGTGCCCTTCTCACGTGCAGAGACTCTGCGTGTTTGGGCAGGAGTGCTGCTGGCCATGCCTCACTCTGTGAACAGCCCAGCAAACTGCATTGCTGAGGTGGTTGCAACTCATTCCAGAAAATAGGAAAGAACTGATTCAACTCACAAATAGCCCAGATGTGTAATTACCTTGTTTTCGCAAGAGGTGATTTTGTCACAGCCTGGCATCTGGCTTGGGTCGTGATAAGCACTAATGTAACCAAACCAAAGCTTTCCTGCCAAGTGGTTTGACTTTAAACTCTTTAGGGGTAGCAAGTACCTTTTGTTTGTTTTGTACTGGAGATACCTCAGGAGCGCAGCGTCTTTGGCAGTGGGTTCTGCTCCGCAAGCACAAGGCTTGGGGGAAATCAGCAGGAGCTGCCTGCAGCGTTTTACCTTCACAGATGTGCCTGGTCCATACCCTGCCTGGGGCTCGAGCCTGCCCCCTTTTGCATATTTCCCCTCTCCCCTCTGCCACCAGCCCTGCTCCCCTCGACAGCCCACACAGGGAGCACAGCTGTGTGGGTGAGCTGGCTGGGGCAAGAACAAAACTAGCAGGGTTTTGCTGCTTTCACCACTGCAGGTGCCCAGGGCCAAACCAAGAGAGGGCTGACACAAGAGGAGGCAGGTGAAATGGTGCAAGAACTGCACAACACTTTTGCCTAAAAGTAGAGTAACAGCGACAGCCCCGAGTCTCTCCAGTTATCTCTCCTGGTTACTCTTGAGTTGCCAGAAAAACTATTGACAAATTAACCACTTTGTTCTTTTGTTTTTGGGGTTTTTTTTTCTCTGTGTCCAGGAAAGCTCCCATGTATTTATTCAAAGACATGAAGTGTTTATGCCATGCAGAACTCTGCCAAGAGCTATGCTTGTTATTCCAGATTTACAATAAAAATGTTGTGCAAATGACCTAGATGCATGGAGTGCAGCACTTAAGCGGGGACTTGGCTAAATCCAGCATGCATACCTAATCAGAAAACATTTACAGCACTGGGAAAACACCATGATGGGTGGGATCTTACAGAGTCTTAATGCATTGGTAGTTATAGGTTACATGAGAAGAGACAGGCAATACTGCTTCAATGCTGGAAACTCTGTCTTGTCTTGTTCTGTAACATCTGGTGGCCAAAGGAATGAACGAAGAGCATCTTGAGATGTAAATCAACCTGATCCACCAGCTCTGTGCCTGAAGTCATTTGACCTCTTGAGTCTTACTCATAGAAAATTGGATAAATGGCTGAATCCCAAAATGAGAACCAGATGCTGCTACATTTTAGCAAAATCTTCCTGCTTGTAGAACTACTCTAACTTAGAAAGAAAAATCCACAACAGGCAACGATGTTGTGCCATTAACATGAGATGATGTGAGCCCTTAGCAGATGCATGACTGCAGATGGCAGGGTAAGGCCCGTGCTTTACACCAGACCAGAACAGAGCTCTCACTGTAGTGTGACCATGCCTGGAGTGTTCGCAAGCAGCAGAGCTTCTGTAGCAGCATATGCTGTAGGGGTTGTCTCACACTAGGTAGGTTTGTAAATACTGTACCACTGCAGAATAGTGAATTTACACACGTTAAACACACACAAAATGAATGAGACATACTGCCACAGAGCACATGGTGCCGAACATCAAATACTAAACTCTCCTAGGGTGACCATCAGCTCTGCTCCAGAGGATACCATTATCCTCTGAGTTACGGTTTGCTACCAACTCAAAGCAAAATGCCCTGCACACAGTATACAGGACAGAGCAGGAGTCTCCAGTGTCTAATGTGAAAACAGCTAACAAATACTCAGCTTTTATCACAAAGGCATAAACCAGCCCCAGCAGTGTCCATGTTGCTGGGCTAGGTCTGGTGGAGTTGTGTTCATGAACCTCGAACCCGATGTTCTACAGAGATCAGGTATCTACAGAGATAATTCTTGTCACTTTGTAGACCTGATTCTACATGAATAATACACTGAATTTGGACATTTGGATTGCAACTGGATCTTACTTTTGAAGTGGTTGTGGCCCTGTTCATCTGGTGTGCGTTGGCAGCTTTGCTGGCCCTCCACTGAGGACTTTCCTCAAGTGTCTCCTTGGAGAGATCAAGGAGCTCAACCAAAGGGAGGATTAAAAAACACAGAATGGGATCCCTTACAGTGCTGACATGTTTCCCTCTCCATTTTGGAAAACGGAGAATATTGCAAAAGGGAATGTTAACCCAAGCTGGCCTCCTGCACCAGAGGCTGGTGGATTGGCCCACAGCCTGGAGAACAAGTCAGCTAATATGCCCCATCTTTGCTAAGCAACCTAGTTTCTGTCTGAATTCCTATATGATTAGCACACAGAGTGCATATTAAAGATTAATGCAAAAGACCCTGCAGACTGGAGCTTCCTGAAAGGCATCACGCAGCAGGTCTTCGTTAGCGCACGAGAGCAGATGGACACACCCCGGGGGGCTGACAGAACATGCAATGCCTCTCTGCACTTTCTTCTTCAGCCTAATGCCTCTGAACTTCATAAGCAGCCTCAAAACATCCATAAATGATTTAGAAGATGGATTAAACAAGGGGGAGAAGTGTCTCTTGCCGGGTTGTAGGAGACCCTAGACCTCTGTTCTGGTTCTTGTTCTACCACAAACAGAGGCGTAGCCACTTTATCTGTCTGAGCTGAAGTTACACAAGATTTATATGGTCAGATTTTGAACACCTCCATCTTTACTGTCATGAGAGTATCCACCTTTCCTCAGTAGCGTTCTGCATTTTTACACCTGACATCCACAACTGCTTACACCTGTGGGATTGACAAACTTTCTCCATCAGTGGGGTCTGTCCAGGAGACAGTGCCCTCACAGACAGGTGGGTTCTGGCTGCCTCTTCTTGGGGCAGGAGGAAGGTTGCTGAGCAGTTTTTAAGTGTTCCCTGCTAAGAGCATAGTGCTGAGATGACATGATGGTTAAAGTGGCACGCCTACTGTTTTTTCCCCTTTCACTCCAAACTAAAAAGCAGCAATTTATATGCCTAGAATTTCAGAAATGTTAAAAATCACAAAAGACTATGAAGTAATGCCCACACAATGTGATACTGTACACTGCTGCTCAGCAAATTGGACAAGAATCACACATGATGTAAGAATATGAGTTTAACAACAGTGTTTTCACTTGCAGCTCCTGGAGACTGCAACAGTTTGCATAAAATGTACTGGTGAGGATGGCATGATTTAGGGATTACATCTCCAAACTAATGGGTAGAAACATGCATGTAGTTACCAGAACTGTTACTCTTCAGTTCTTGACTCCTCTCCTTTTGACATTTGTTTTTGTGGTGCTGACACTGAGCTTTATACACAAAGAGTGAAATAGCTCAAATATTCTATGTTCTGATCAGCAGTCGTCTGATGTTGCTGCACACCCTTCTCTCCTCTCCGGGACACAGCTGTCTCTGTTGGACATGAACAGCTGGAATGGTGAGGAGCCAAACCTGCTGCTGCAGTGATGGTTGGCCAAGACCTGCTGCTGGCAATAACCTTGCTGCCTGCCCTGAGCAGATGCCAGTGCTCAGCCCTCCCTGAGTGCCACCAAACCTGCACCTTCAAGCTGAATTATTGGCCTTCTTCCTCCCACACGTGCCTCACCATGGTCTACAGCTTCCTCACACGGGAGAGCAGAGAGGCAGGCACAGATTTCTTCTTTTTGGTGACCAGTGAGAGGACCCGAGGGAATGGCCTGAAGCTGTGTCAGAGGAGGGTTAGGTTGGATATTGGGAAAAGCTTCTTCACCCAGAGGGCTGGAACAGGTGGCCCAGAGAAGTGGTCATGGCCCCAAGCCTCACAGTTTTAAGAAGCTTTTGGGCAACTCTCTCAGGCACATGGTGTGATTCTTGGGGCCGTACTGTGCAGAACCAGGAGCTGGACTTGATGATCCTTATGGGTCCCTTCCAACTCTGGTTGTTCTATGATTCTGTGCTTAATACTGGGATTTGCATCATATGGCATTCAGTCCCACCACTGCCCAGCATCCCGCATGGTGCCACCAGCTCCTCAATTCCTCTGCTCTGTGGTCACTCACTGATCTGCAAACTCGGGCAATGCCAGGTTGTTTCTGAACTTGAATCTAGTTTTAGCAACTCTGTATTTTCCTAAATAACCACTCAGCCATGCAATTTAGCCCGGAGCCTGTAGCATCATGCAAATTAATTTTTATTATCAGTCATTCAAAAGGGAGCTTTTTTTTTCAGAAGAATACATTTCAAAACATCTAACAATCTCCACTTTCTTCAACACAAGGTTTCCAACTGGAGGAAAAAAAATATACTCAGCCCAGCTTCCAGAAACACACTGGTCACCATAGAAACTATAAACTAAAACAATCCTACTAGTGATTACAGCCCAATGGAGCATTTTAGTTAATAAGTTATTTGAGTAAGAGGAATATTTGCAAAACATCACTGCTAATCCTGCCGTTTGCTGTATGTGGAAGGGCTCCAGCCTATTGCAGTGACACTCCACCCATGTGGAGTGGAGAGCAGAGTGAGGGACACAATGAGCTCTTGCCCTTTTCACCAAAATAACCTGTCAGCAGCCATATTTCAATCTAAACTGATCAGGAATATACAAGGCACTGTTTCTCTGTAGCAGTTTTTTTCCTCTCTCTGTCCCAGCAGAGTTGTTCAGGATTTGCTTTCACATCATCTACACTGGATGTCCATTGCTGCATGTGGGGTAGCCAAGGCTGGGTGTGAGTCATGAGGTAATGAGCCTCTTGTGCTGCCCCAAATCAATGTACCCTGCTCTTTCCCTCGAACAGTCCTGGGAAAACCTCTGTCTTTCTTGGCACAGGTGGAAAATTCTAGGAGTGGTCCAAGGAAGGTTTATGAGCCTGACTTTTCTCTGCAAGCTGACTCTGCTCCTACTCATGTCAGCTCATCTGGCTGGAAGTGCCATCAAACTCATGCCAGAGGGTCTTGTGTGCACAGATGAGTGAAATGGTAACACTGGGTTTTAGCTCAGCTTAACTCTATCACTAAGAGCATGTCCTTTGGATTTATCTTCCTGAAGTCTTACTCATTCCATTTAGCACAGGCTGATTTATACCTACCCATCCTCTGTTTCCCATGAGAAGTCGCAAGCTAAGTTTTAAAGGCAAGCATCTAAATAAATTTATAGGCTACATCAGGATTTCTATCTTGGAAGAAGCAAAGCCATATATTCTCCATACAAGTTCTTTGAAAATCATGCCCTTTTTGATTCATTGTTTTTGAAAGCCCTTCTGAGCCAGAAAATGCAGACCTCTTTGGGATATTCATTTTGAAAGTTGAACAAAGGATAGAAGCATCATTTAGGAAGTCTGTTCAACACTCCAGAAGATGAACAGCCCAAATATGCAACTGCATATATTATCTTCCTTCTGACAGAGTGACAGCAGCCTCTCCATCACACAGACAATGAGCACATGAATACTTCAACAGGGCCCAGCTCTCAGGAATGTGAATGTTCAAGATAACAAGTGCCTGTTTCAAGAAATTGGAACAGATTTTGCAAAATACATTCCAAATTGAAGACACCTGTATCTGTGCAGATATTTGCAATTGCTGGGTGGTCTAGGCACAAGGACCTCTGGGCTGCAGATTGTCAACTCCAGGTGTTCAAAAGTTCTACAATTTTGGCTGAAAAGTGCAAGATTTAAAACAAGTTGATCTGGGCCCCCTAACTGCTTTTTACAGCAGGGGAACAGGAGAGGTACTGCATATTCAGTCATTACTACACAAAGGGCTGAGAACTACCTTTAGAAAATCCCCAAATTGTGATTCTCTGATAGTCTCATGACTCCAGCTGCTAGACTTCCAGAGAGATAATGTGATCTAGAGAGCAAAAAGCCCTAGTTGGTGATACTCCCTTGGAAACCCATGGTCTGTCACTGTTTCAGGCTGACTCTGTGATGCTGGGCCAGCCACTGAGTGCCTCTGTGCTAACACAAGGACATCAGCCTCGGGGCCAGACTCCTGCGCATCCTGCAGACTCACCAGAGGGCTCACAGCAGCTCCCCAGGAGGCACAGGGGAAGATGCAGTGCCTGGGAAGCAGGACTCAGCACAGCCAGCCTCATACACACCAGGAAGCTCAAGCTGTGCTACAGGAAATCCTGAGGAAAGAGGTGGTTCTGGTCCAACCTCTCCCCATGCCTTACACTGGTGTCAAGGGGTGTTTGCTTCTGCTCAGCTCTTGCAGCCAGGAGCCTTCTTGGGGCTGCCTCAGCCTTGCCCACTTCCCAACTTGACAGGGAGCAGCCCTGCAGGGAAAGGATTCCCTGGGCTTCCCCTCCACCAGGTCAGCTGGAAAGCACAAAGCTCGGGGACTGGTGTCTGGGGAGATCTGGGGACAAGGGCAAGTGAGACTCCAGGATTTCAGCCCTTGCTCTAGCCAATCCTCACTCCAAAATATAGTTTAATTCACATTTACCTGCCAGCTGGCTGCCCTGAGCAGCAGCATTTGGGGTCTTTCTTCTCCTTTTGCAGATGAACAGCTGTGTGTTGTTGCGTGCAAAGTGTAGCAGGTTTTTTGCTTTTTAAGGTATAGAAAATAATCTGCAGCCTTGCAACTCCCTAGTGCTTTACAGAGCAATCTGAGGCAAGAAATGTGGTCAAATCCCTCAGGCAGACATGAAAACTCCTGGGGCTTCCTCACATTCCAGTGTGTGCACCAGACAGCTGAGACCCTGGGTCTGAAAGCGACGGCTTCATCCTGATGCTGGCTCCTGGGGACAACACTGAGCCACTCAGGCAGGATGGGGAGCCTGCCAGTGACCTTTTTCAACTCACAGAAACTGCAGAATAATTTAGATTGGGAGGCATCTATAGATAAAGTCTATAGACTTTATTTGGTCCAACCCTGCTCCAAGCATGGCTACCTTTGGTAGTAGAGCAGGCTGCTCATGGCTGTGTCCCATGGAATCTAGAACACCTTAAAGGACAGAATTACCACATGAGGATGTCTTTTTTCCTCATGTCCCATCCCTTTCTACAACATGTGATTGTTACCTTGTGCCCTTTCACTGCACACACCTGAGAAGAGTTTGCCTCTTCTCCACAACCATCCACTGCTGATTAGACAAGGTGGAAGGGAGATCTCCCTTTAGCCTTCTGAGGGGTGGAAAGGTGGGCTTAACAAAAAGATGAACCATTGTCCCAGCCTGGTGCTCAGGATGTCTCAGCTTAGTGATTTATCCAGCACCATCCTCCCTGGCACTGTTGGCAGGTAATCAGAGGAACGTGGCTCCAGAGTGTCCAGCTCTCAGAGGAACCCCCTTTGTGTTACTAGAGGAGATTGGTTTCTCACTGCTGCCATCTGGACACTTCGGAGTAGTTTTTTTCCATGTGGTGATCACCTGCCGTGAAGACTGTGCTTGAAAATGCAGGTGTTTCTTTGACACCTAAATAGAATTTCTTTAAAAAATGCGCTGGATCTGATAAGTGCAGAGCAAAGTCTGTGAGCTCTCTGTGCTTAACTTCTCCAGCCATAAACTGGACAATATAAGACTTTTTCTCTTCTCTTTATCTGTCTTCTGTAGGGACATTTTCAAGGTCTTTGTGTAGGGGCTGTCTTTCTTGAGTCCGTACAGTGTTCAGCAAATGGCAACTCAGATTCTGTTTGGGTCTTGTGTGACATAAACCATAGAAAGAAAGCAGGTGGGACTTTCT
Source organism: Dicrurus megarhynchus (assembly GCA_013399195.1). Taxonomy (NCBI): domain Eukaryota; kingdom Metazoa; phylum Chordata; class Aves; order Passeriformes; family Dicruridae; genus Dicrurus; species Dicrurus megarhynchus. The sequence continues at coordinate 999,679 of VXAD01013801.1, read as the reverse complement.
CTCCATGGGTGTTACTGTAGCTGTGCTACCAGTGACTCACAAATCCATACGCTTCACTTCCACCAGAATTTTCATGGGTATGGGAGGTGTTTGCACAGCACAGATGTGGAGGAAGCCATGGTGACAGTGTGTGTGGGAGGGGGGCTCCACGGGTGCCTCAGCTGCTCCTTGTCACACCACCACACTGTGCACTGGCATTGCTAAAAAGTAGTGGATGACAATAGCTATTGCTGTTTTCTCCTGTTGGGACAAGTACTCCCTTGTTTAAAAATCCACACCTCTGTGCACACCTACACAATACTCCAAATCATTGCAATATATGGACTGTGATGATATGAATAACATAAATCTTCCTTTGTAATTGTTAAAAGATTTAAGCTTTCCCCTCCTCCCACCCACCCCTGTGTGCCTCTATATATCTGATAATATGGGCTTATAAAACAGTGCTGTTATTCCTGTGGGGTTTGGTTATTTAACATTGTACTGAGCAAAGTTATCAGAGCAACCCCGACGGACCAAAATAACTCTTTGTTTCTGATGTGGTGTTTGCAAAATGGGAGCCAAAAATAGCTATTGGCTGGTTGGCTTGAAACACTGCTGACCTTTCAGCACACCCAGCAGAATCCGCCAGCACAGAAATCCCTGTGCTCTGGGTGTGCAAGCAAAGCACCCTCTACTCATCTCTCCAGCATCTGACTCCTGCTAAGCTTGGGTCACTCGGGTCCAGTCCCATTTCCTTTCAGTCCCCTTGTGTCATGTGCTGAAGGGGAGAGAGGTGTCAGCTCCAGACTGTCCAGTCTTCCAGGAGGGGAGAGGTCTGTAAGAGCACACCACGACCTGCCCCATTTCTGTGACAGCTTTAGAGAACCCAGAGCCAATCACAGCTCTAAATGTGTTTTGAACAGTTTCCCCCTCCACACACAGAGACAGATCTGGGCCTGGGTTCCAGATGGAAGTCAGGAGATCATTCCTGGTTGTGCTCAGGCAGGGTGTCCAGCTTTCTGCCCCGTATGCCTGCTTTTCCTCCCTGGTTTGCATTTCTCCATCCAGCTCAAGAGTTTGCTGACCAATGCACTGATAAACACTTAACATCCCTGAAGAGCAAAGTGTGTTCATTAAAGGTGTCAGCCAAAGGCCCAGGAAACCCTGATCCCTGCAACTCTTCTATTCCTGTATAACCAACTTTTTAACTCTTCTTTTTCCTGTGGTTTAAGAGCCTCCCATGATCAAAGACCATTTTATCCTCTGTCTCACTCTGAACCTACAGCCCCACACAAAAAGGCAAGGACTTTGGAAATTCCTGCACGGATCTCACGCCCTCTTCTCCTCAACCATGCAGATGACTGTGAGAGTTGACTCCTGCTCATCTCTATTCCTTCTCACAGTGCCTTCTGTCCATTATTGCTCCTTCTCACCATTCTCCCACCTTCTTAGCTGAGAGAAAAATCCCAGGGCACACAGGAATGAAGGCACTTGATAAATCAGGGACCCAACTGAATGTGCAGAGACATCAAGAGCAAGCAAAGGCATTCCCCAGAGATAAGGGGAGATGGGCTCCTTTTCCAGGGGTCTGTTCTTGCCTTGACCCATGGAATCACCAGTGGGAAGGTCCAAGAGGCAGGGAAGACTCTGCCAGGCTGACAGAGTCAAGCTCAGAAGAGAAGCCTTGCAGCTCCAGTTTCTCCCTAACCACACTTCCTTAACTTGACACAAGGCACAGCACTTGGTTTGCAGGATACAAAGCGATGTAAGACATCATCACAAGGCATGAAGGGAAAAATCTCTTTGCTGGCTCCATTTGAAGAAAACTTCTGCTCCTGATGGGTCTTGAGGGAAGCTCCAGACTGGACCCAGAGCTTCTGGTGATGTGCAGAAGTGATTGTGAGGAACTGAGACTACAACACTGCTTTGAGTTTTGAGGCAGCCTTCCCTGCAGTGCACAGTGCTTGTGGAAAGGAGAGGCTTGAAGAAATCACCTGTGAAATTCCTGAAAGCTTTTCCTGTGCAAACTGTGAATATTTGAAAGTTCACTCATTTGGCTTCATTTAGGGGAATTTTTTACAGAGTAATACCATCTTTATACAAGACAGTCATCAAATTTCAAATCACTCCTGCTATTCTTTCACAAAATGGGCAAAACTTTATGCTTTCTTATACTTTATTCTCAGAAACTCCTACTTTAGGCTAACATTTTTAGGTATACAGTAAATATATTCTGACCTGTCTCAGTCAGAATGCTCTTAATGTTATATTTTAGCCCAAACAGGAAAAGACTGCAAATTAAACAAAAAGAAAAAAAGGTTCTTATAATTAGAAGTTTCAGTCAAGCAGCTTGAATAAAAGGTAGCCTTAGCAGGACAGCCCAGAGCAGAATGCTCGTGGGCCTTACCAAAGACAATGCTCTCAGCAAAAGTATTCCTAAACCTGCTGTAGGAGTACAAGAGCAAGGAGGAGGAACCTGAAATTATTAATAAATTATACTGATTTGGATATTATACACTCTTCCTGTATCCTACAAGAAGTGCACAGGTACTGGTTAGACACTGAAAAATATCTCACTGTGTACCTGCTGGGAAGGGACTATGCCTACATTTAAATAGTTTTCTAATGGTGTTGGGATCAGACCGGGTGTATAAGGGATGTTACATGTCAGCACCAAACCCACTAGCCCACCTCAAATTTATTTTTATGTACAATAGACAAAACTTGTGGGAAGAGAGGCTGAAAGCAGAAAGAGATCAGCACCTAACCTGTGAAACTCAGCCAGTTTCAAACCTGCTTTGGTCCACGTTGCTGCTGTGGGTCATTGTGCAAAGTTGTTACTCTCCATCCGACCATCCTGCTGATACCAGTCAGGGTTTCACTTGTAGAATATAAGCAATAATGGGCAGCAGATAGATCTTCAATACAGACTGGATCTTCTATTAACCCTTTCAGTGGTTATGACAAATTCTGGTTTTGCAGCTTGCTCATAAGTCGTTTACAGGAATTATCTGCAAGGGAATCTGGCTCAGGCAACACTGATCTCAGATTTCACCTGCTTGTCTTTTGTTACTTCACATCCTTATTTTATCATTCTCCAAAGACAAGTGTATTTTCCCTGTAACAAGACCATCTTGTAGAGGGTTAGCATACAAAGGGCAGATTATCAGAGAATCAAGAGCAAAGCCCTCTGAGACACTTGTGCAAATTGCAGCTGAGGCAGATGGTATTTAAACAGAACGTGTGGGCACAATTAGGGGGAGAAGAGAAGCCACAGAGGACCTGGAAGGCAGACTGACAAGATCTCGTAGCCTTGGCAACACCTTCTCCTGATTGCCCACATCAAATGCAGAGGATAGGGCATGAACGGGGTCGCTAATCAAGTGCCATTTTTGACAAACTTCTTAATTTCTGTCATTTTGTTCTGAAAGGCTCCTGCCTTTCTCCCAGACCACGGAGAAGTGGTGTGCCTTTGCCTAAAGGAACATTTAGCAGCTTAACTACCACAAAAAATAACGGCGCACCTCCAAGTTGCTCCATGAAATATACAAGACACACAAAACAAAATTTTCAGATGTACCTGTGGGCAGGGAGGGCTTCCTTCCACCTTGTTTGCTCGCTCCCTGACCCATGGTGATGTGACAGGTGACACCAGGCTATTCTCTTTGAAGTCAGTGGAGAAAAGCAGATGTTTCTAGAGGAAGATCCATTTAATTTTTGAGATTTTGGATGTTTAAAATTAGGATAAACAAAGAGTCTCACTGCATAAGATATGAAGAAAACTACATGCAAAACTTGTGGCATCAGGGTCTTGAGGGATTTCCAAAAAAACTGAAAAGAACATAGAAATATTTTCTCCCTACCCTCTCTGGCATAATCACATTAGGTATTGCATGGAAAAGCATTCATTTAGATGACAGAGAGATAATGTTTTTAATTTGATGTCACTACATTTCAGAATAAAACTTTCTGCAACACTTGCCAACTTACCTAAAATGTGAAGCTTCCGTATTTTACCTGCAAAAGTGCTTCTAAGGTTTGTCAGCTCAAGAAAGCAGTGAATAAACAACTGAACTCTAATGTAAGCAATTCTTATTACCCTGGAACTGTAGGAGGAGTAAATAAAAAGGAATATCTACTGCAAGGGTAATAAGCATTTGAGGGAAAAAATGGGTATATAGAGCTGAAAAATCTGAAAGGAAAAAAAAATTCAGTTATTTTTAAAATCCTCTTCAGCTTGCACAAATCGGTTGCAGGGGATATGAGTTCAGCTCCCTTTTGCCCGCTGTATTCCCTGCAGGACCAAGCAGCCACTGCTCTTTACCTCTGCTGTGGTGCTTATGGTCCAGAACCTTCTGGCTAGCACAAGGATAAACCTCTTGCATGAGATATCCCCAGATATGTGTCTTTCTTCCTTCAGTGACATCTGCCCTGATCTGCTCCTTTTCCCCCGAAAGCAGCACTTTCTCAGCAGCATGGATGAGCACCTTCTGCATTCCACAAGTCCCAGTCAGGAAATCTTGGTTGGCATCTGAGCTCTGATCTTCACTGACACTTTGGCCTCACCTTTTAGTTCTCTCCTGCTGCTCAGTTTTACATGTGCCTTACAGTGGCTGGGGGATGCTCTGAACACACCTGTACCCCCCACCCCCTCAACATTTTAATGCTGGAGCCACACACAGCTTCAAACAAAGCCTGTGAACATTCTCTAAGAGCCAAGACGGCTGTAAACAACTCTTTTTCTCTCCCATTATGGACCATCGACACAGCTGTTCTCTTTCATCACTCAGCCTATGGAGAAGAAGTATAATTTCCACATGAAAAGAACGATAATAAAATTTTCACCTCTCCTCACTAAACTGCTCTCCCATGTTAATGATCTGCAGAGATAGATTTGAACAAGTGTCAGTGCTTGCAACATCTGGAGCTTGGAAAATGCAGGGATCCCTCCACAGGCAGCTGAGAAGGTGATGGGCAGGATAGCACGGGAGCAGGGGCAGAGGAGGAAAGTCTGGGAATATCTCCTACAGCTCAGAGTCTGGCAGTGCAGGGCTTTTTGTGGCTTAAAATCCAGGGGTGAACTGAGGGGTCGTGCAAGCAGACACAGTCCCTGAGCCCGGCTTGACTTGGGAGCTCAACTTCTCGCTCGCAGAGTGTCCCGGGGCCGTCTCACAGGGACAGGGTAAGGACGTGAGCCGTGTCAGAAGCGAGGAGCAGCCCCAGTCGCAGCCAAAGCTCACCAGGCAGCTGGCAGCTCACGGTCACTGCAGCGAGGCCAAGCCGCAGCTCTGTTTCTGCAGGAGGAGGATCCGAGAGGCTCCATACATCCCACTCTGCCTTCACTCCCACAGCAGCTCCCTGGCAGAGAGCATCCCTCCATTCCCTGGGCACCTGCACCGCCACACACAGGGCACCATCTGTGTCTCTGTCCCCAAACTGGGGTAACGTGCTGGATCCCCCAGGAGCGGGAGCAGGGCTGAGCCGGCACCGCTTTTTTGATATCTTATCAGACTTTTTATTTTTTAAACATGAGAATAATATTTCTCTTTGCCTGTGTCGTGAGCGTTCTGGGTGGGTTTGCAGCCCTGCTCCTGGGAGAGCATCCAACGTCCTCTGCCGTGTTTGGAAAGGGTGGCTCCGGCCAGCCCTGCCGTTGATGACATTGGCAGCTGCCGCAGATTTGGCCCACGGACCTTACTCTCCTCGCTGGTTTTCATCCCATCTCTCATGTTTTTTTCCACCCGACCTCCTCCCTCCAGGACAAAGATAATCATCTCCCTGGCTGCCCCTTGCGGTGCCCTGGCTGTCCCCCCAGCAGCTGGTGCCACGCATGTGGCCCCGCTGGAGCCACCACGGCCGCTGTTCTCCAGCGCTGCCACCAGCCGCGGGACGCAGCCTGAAACCCGGCAGGAAGCTCCCGCCTCTTCCCATCCCTCCCCAGCCGGGAGTCTCCTGTTTTTAGCAGCTTTCTGCATCGCCGTGCTGTGAAGGTAAAGAACAGCCTCTCCCCAGCCCGGGACTGTTCGGGAACCCCACATCTCTCTGGCTGTAATGGTGTGAAAATGCTCATGAACTGGAGGTTCGCAGCAGCCAGGCAGTGGCTGGGCAAGGAGACAGCATCCCTAAGGCTCTGGGAGGAGGCAGGGAGCAAACTCTGGTGAAGCGACCTGCAGCCTGCCCCGGCCGAGGAGCGGCAGGGAAGGATGGAGACGTGCTCCCTGCAGGTACAGTGCAGGGAGGAAAACCAGAAAAGGTGGGTTAGCTCCTACACCGATGGCTCTGACAGCGCCCTGTGAGAGCATGAACATGCTGCCTTCCCGAGGGACTGGAGCTGTGTCCAGGCAAGCACACACAGGGTGTGCAAGTCAGCTCTGACCATGTCCGTGCTGCTGGCAGAAGCGTCCTTGCAGCCTGGTTGCTCACGCGGCTCCCAGCCACCCCTATCAGACCCGTCTCCACTGGTGTCAGTGCCTCTGATGATAGACATGAGTCAGACAAATCTTGAAGGGACCCACCTGGCCCTTTCCCTCACTCCGAGTTCTACAAATATACAAAATTTGAGAGCCAGGTTTTGTGAGCAGAAGAGAACAGAAACCCCTTTGGTGTAGAAAAGAATCAAAATTAGTCAGAATCGAAGTAAATGATGTTTTCAGTTCAGACTGCTGTTGCAAAGATGGTTTTCCTCCCGGGGTTTTCCCAGCCCAGTGTGTCTTCCTGCATGGAGACCAGTGCTTTCTGGGGTCAGCTCTCTCTCTTCATCATCTCCAAGGCTGGGCTGTGGGTTATTCCTGTCTGTACCAAGCAAACAGAAAGCTTTCTGCTTTGTGTCCTCCCTTATACAATTTACAGGAATGTAACAGGGGAGCAGACAATTCCCTATGAGAACACCATACATCTCCTGTCCTGTCTTTGGTGCATCTCACCACAGATTTAGCCTAATACCTCCTGGTGACTGAGTCCCCTCACCAGTGTAAGCAGTTTCCTGTGTTTGCTGCTGCTTTGAAACCACCTAATTCTCAGATGTTTGCATTTCCCACGATGGCAAACCCAGGTCCTTTCTTTCCCCTCTTGGGCACTCAGAGCTGAACCAATCTGTTGTCCAAAGAGGTGAAGTCAGCATTGCTATTCCCCTGTTTAAGGGGCAGCCACTTCTAGCCAATTGCTCAGAGCAGCTCAGCACCTCCAGGCTCATTCCCATCTGATGTGCAACAGCAGCAACACTCAAAGTCCCAAATCTGTCCTTCAGAACTGAGGAGGTGGCTTAGAAAAGTCGAGGTATGCCACACTGGGTGTGATTCAAAGATGCATTTAAGTTCTTTTAAATTTCATTTAGAAAGAAATGAAGCTTCTGCATCAAGGATCTGAGATTTAAAGAAAACAGTAAATATTAAGACCACAAGACCTATCAACACTCCCATTAGTAACAGCCATTTTCTGAGAACACTGCATGGCTGGGCAGCCAAAGGCCAGGTTATGGGATCTGTGCAGCAAAGGCGTCACCCTACTCACAAAAACATGTCTTTCATAATTCCTTTTTGAGTGCCAGTTGGAAGAATGCTCTTGTAAGGAAGATACTTACCTGGACTGCTCTACAGCTCAGGATCTGATTTCCAGCTCTGCTGTGGTTTTTCTCCTTGGGCTCAAAGAACCGATGTTCAAATGCTCTCTGCTTCGGTTTCCCCATTTGAAAACTGAGGAAGCCAGTGATCTCTCAAAATGGCCAAGACTCTAAAACTTTGTTTTCTTTTATTCAAGTTTCCAAAGAACTTAAAAAAGTCACATAGAAGGAACTGTAAATTACAAAGCATTATTTTTCATACGAACTTTGTATTGAACCAAACTCTTCTCTTTGACTCACAGTCCTTAACTGACACTGGCACGTTCTTTCCTTCATGCCTTTAATTGCTTCAACATAAATTAATTAAAATGTAAATTAAATGATAGCTCACGGGGAGATTGCAATTACCATGATTTCATCTTTCACTGTTACATCCTGTGGTACCAACAGGTCTGTGCAACAGGTATGCCAATTAATAGCAGACGATAAAGATGTCTGCAATCACTTACCTCTCTGCTGCAGGTTATTCAGTAAATGTTGACTTGCACAATTAGTATCTATCCCAAATCTCCAGCTCCATCAGATTGAGAGGTGAGAGGATGAGGTCTTCATTTGACAAAAAAAAAAAGATGCCCAAAACATTGGACAAACCTTTAAGAAACCTACAAAATGTTTTCTATGTGGTAAACAGATAGTTGTTGAGATAGTTAAATGAAGCAGAATATTTCAAGTTTTCTTTTTTTACTGTGCCTTCACCTCAGTCTAGCTGAGAATGGATCAGCCTCTCCACTTTCCCTGTGTGTTCAGAGCCATTGAGTTCAGAATATCTTTAGGCTGAAATTAGCAAGTGTCATAAAAAATGTCAGTAATTAACTCAATTATTCCAAATCTGAAGACAGAGATGGGGGAGTCATGTTTTTGCTTGCTTACCTAGAAAAGGAAAACAAAAGATTTCTAACAGGGACATGAAGAAAAAAACTCACCAGGGCGTTTCCAACCACTCTGAAATAAGTGCAGTTTATCAACAGCCATCATAAAATCCATCAGTTTGTTTGAAAAAAGGTGGTGGAAACTCAAGTTATTTATTGTCAGAAAAACCCAGAGCTTATGATCTTCCCTCTCTGATAAGCCCTAGGAACAGCCACAGTGCTGGCAGCGAGCCTTCAGCAGGGCAACAGCCACAGCCAGGGCACCAACAGCGTGTTGCTCAGGGCCACTCAGGTTCTGAATATCTTCAAGGGTGGAGACACCACCACCTCCCTGAGCAACCTCTTCTGGTGTTCAGACACAGTCACAGCTGAACTCATGGGAGAGTAGGAAGAAACAGCTGCCTTGTGTTCAAGACATGAAGAAACACAGAACAGGTTGGGTTGGAAGAGGTCTTAAAGATCATCTTGTTTCAACCCCCTGCCATAGCCAGGGATGCCTTCCAGTAGGCCAGGTTGCTCCAAGCCCCATCCAGGTTGGCCTTGAATGCCTCCAGGGATGGGGCATCCACAACTTCTCTGGGCAACCTGTGTCATTGCCTCACTACACTCACTGTAATGAATATCTTCCTGTTTCAATGTGGCAAGAGGGGTCCTGAAATCCTACCATCCCCTACAGTCATCCTTGCAGCCAGGGAGGTGAGTTTTCCTCGTGGAATGTGGGCTGTAGGTCCAGCTGCAGCCTTTAGTGCAGGGCATGCAGGCAGCTCCAGCCACGTCTCCAACAGGGCACCCAGCGTAAGCCCTCGGTGTCACTGGGTGCATGTGGAAAATCAGTACTTGTTGTAAGGTTTTTCTTTCTGCTGTTTGTCTGTCCAGGACGGCTGGGACGGAGACGAGAGATCTCTGAAGTCAGGTCTTAGAGCATGAGGTTTATTGTGAAAGGGCAGGGGTGCAGGGGACCTGCTAGGAGCTGCCAGACGCAGCTCAGAGCAGGTTGGAGAGCAGAGGAGAAGGATACAGAGTACAGAATAGAACAGAATACAGAACAGAATACAGAATACCTTTTTTCCTGTTTACATCACAATAAATCATCTTCTGTGCTGTATATTCTAACTTACATTAACCAATCTAGAACAAGCTACAAATCCTACAGCATTTACATATAGCCTATAAGAATCATTGTATTACCATATGGCATTATATTTTAAACTCTAAAAGCTGCTTTTTGGACCCTCTGCCAAGTTGGCAGGGTCTGCTCTGACCCTTGGACCTTTCTGTAAGCAGAGGGTATTGTTTCATCAAAGGGGATTACCTTCAGTCGGCTATGCCATTGTTTTTCAGTGATTCAGTAACTGAGGTTTGGTATCTCAAAGCTTGTTTTCATCTCAATCTTGCCTAGAGTTTCCATACTCTCAGCATCTTTTGCTAGGTACTCATATTTATATGGCTTTCTTATTTCATTGAGCCCAACAACTTGTGCCACAGTGCTATCTACAAATGCTGCAATTTGTCCACTTCCTGCAGTCAAACAAGCCTATTTTTGTAGGGCTGCTGAAAACATGGCCCTTAATTATGGCCTTCAGCAGGGAGTGGGATTATCCAGCAGATGAGGTTAGCAGCCTTGCTGCTCTCAGGGATGACACATTGGCCGGCTGAACTCCAGTCAGCAGCCCTGCTCTGAGTCACAGTTTGTGCCCTCTCCAAAAGTAATAGTGCCGTTTTTTAATTTATGGAAGCGTTTATCCCTTGTACTTTTGTAATCAGTTCTTTCTTGTCTCTTTGCGTGAACTGTTAAGGGAAAAAAACAAAAAAAGAAGGACTGACTTTCATTCTGTGGCATGGTCACTGAAAATGCTTACTGCTGCCATGGTATGAAAATGATGTACCTAATCCTACAGAGATGGGACAGAAAGCTACAGAGTGCCTCAGACCTGCCTCTGTCACAGGCACCCCCATGGGAAGCAGAACCAGACTGAGGAGATACAGCCCATCAGAAGAAACTGCTCAGGGCAAAGGAAGGCAGGGAGAAGGGAGATTATCAACCCTTTTGAAATGGTGTTTAAGCACTGCCAAGTCAGAGCGGAACACCTCCCCTTTCCAGCCTTTTAATGCATTTTTTTTTTGCATTGCTTTCCCTTCTTCCCTGTTGCTTGCTCTTGGCCACTGAATGACATCAATGTTAGTTTTCCTTAACTAGGACTCTCTTACTTGTGTCCCTGCACTAGAGTGGCTCCACACGTGTCCTAGAAAAATCAGCAATTTTTGTTTACACAAGGGTTTTTTTTCCCCATTCTTTAACTTTTCCAAATTGAAGTTTTGAAAGGTTAGACAGTGGAAAAAGGAAGATTTGGAAAAAAATATCTGAACATTGTACTTTCCCTGGCAAGTAGATGGAGGAAAAGTTGAGGGGACCTGGTGATGAGGGTAGGGAGTGGAAAAGAAAAACTTGACTGAAAGAAAAAAAAGAAATTTTATTTTGAAAATTGACAAGTGGAGACAAAATCAATATTTTCACATTTCCTGAAATTTCTCATGAAATTGCAGTTTTGCCAAAAATGAAACTTTCCAATGAGGCCCCTCCCTCTTGTCACAGTCAAGTATATTTCCATTGGAAAATATATGTATATCAAATCTGGGAAGAAAAACAAACTAATGCTGGAGCGCCATGCCCAGGGCACGGGGTGGGTGCAGTGGGGAGCTGGGATAGAAAAGATGCTTATTATATTTGCAAATAGCTCCAGCATGGGACAGGCAAATCTGTGCTGGATCATAAGTGAGTGTAAAGTTACCTCCAAAAAATCACAGAAATAGCCTCAAAAAAAGTAGGATGAAGTTCAATTAGGACAAATTCAAACTCTCAGCTACAGGAAGGAATAGGCTTTCCTGCTTGTGGTAGATAAGAAGCTGCTTTGGTATCAGCTGGGTAGGAAAGGAGCTGAAGGTTTTAGTGGGTCACAACTTGACTGCAAATCAACATTGCTGTTGTAACAAGTCAGATACTGTACTGTGACATACAAACAGGATTGCTGCTGATAAGACACATGAAGTAATTCAAGTCTGTTTAACATCAGTAAAATTTTAGTTTCAGCTACTGCATTCAGCTGGGAGACAGTTTAAGGTCTTGAATTAACTGCAGGGAGTTCAGAGGAGACAACAGCTGGGGTAAGCAAGGACCCAAAACTGCAACTTGACCTTGGGAAGGTCAGAAGAGGTGGGAGAAGAGAGGAAGAATTCCAAGGATGTAAAGAAAAGAAAAAAAATACATTTTTCCCCATTACAACTGTGGGTAGGACAAAAATAATGTGCTCAAGTTACAGCAGGGGAGAGTCAGACAAAACCCAGCAGAGTTTTGGGTTGGTGCAGCTGGAGCTACTGAGCAGAGGCACGTGGGGTCTCTGGATATTTAACAAGAGATTGGACAAGTACTTTAACAAATGGCACAAATATGACATCCAAGATGGCATCTTGTCATTGCCCTTCCACCCAGTTTTCTGTGATTTTTAACAGTTCAGCAAGTAATGATTTTTAAAACAGCCCCCAAAAGACTTGGAGCTTCCTGAAGACGCTCAAACCTTCTCTCTTTCTGCAAGCTTTTCCCACTGCCTCATATTTCCACCAGCTTCAGTGAAACGAGGGTTTGCTGGCTGCAGCTCTTGGACCACATCAATGACTGCTCACAGTCAAACATTTAATTTACCTCCCAGCCATGCTCAGAGCCTTGGGAGTGAACAGCTATTTTTAAAGCCACCATCCTGCCACACTGGAACGTTTGCTCATCAGTAGAGAGAGTGCTCGAAGAAATAATGACTGCCTTTTTATCCAGAGACTATTATAACTTATGTTTAAAGTACACTAAAAAGCATGTTTCTGTGTATTTGTATGGAAGGCATATTTAAGGCAAATGTCCCTCCAACTCTACTCAATAAGCAAAGAGCACACAGCAATACTCCACTCCTGACATTTTAAAAGCTCTCTGATATTCTTTTCTTCCTTTAGCAATGGGGCCAATTTTCCTTTCCTGGCTGCCAGCCTGCCCTCACTTGTTCTTTTAACACCTCTTGAAATTACCTTGACCTCACCTTTTTGCACTCCATTCTCCAGGACACTGAGCTCAGGTGGCGTGGGAGGTGTTGCTGATGGGGGAATGAAAGAGCAGACATCACCATAAGGATGAGAACATTACCAGCACTTGCTCTAATGAGGACCCAGCAACCCCCTGGGGCCACAATTAATACTGATCCCGGGTCTCTCCTCTGCCCTGTCGCTTCCCAGGACTGCAAATCTCTGATGCTTTCTGGCCATCCTTCTCCACAAAGGACTGACTGACTGCCCCTGTGCTTGGGACGGGACAGACTATGGACCACGTTCAGTCTAAGCACCTTTCCAGCCATCATTCTCATGTCACAGCTCTCTTGCTGTTCTGCTGCTGACCTGACAGAGACAGACATAGGTTGCTGCTGCCACATGCTCATCCTCACCAAACAGAAGGTACCCCACTTGTCACAGCTGAAAAATAAGTAGTCTTCTCCTCTCACCTAGCGGTTTAAACACACCCACAAAAAATAATTAAGAGCCTTCCCACGATGAAAATAGAAAAGTCATCTACTAGCCCAAAACTGTGAGCGTGTCTGTGCCAGGGGAATTGCATTCCCAATTCGTAGGTACAGGGCCAGGACAGCTCTCACTTTCATTTGGGGCCAGGTCTAACACAGGTTTGTCACTGCCCAGGGACACCTGGGTGATGGACTTTGAGACCAGGAGCAACCAGCCATGCTCTACCCATAAGAGTTTCAGTAAGTCACTGCACTGAGCTCATCTCCTCATCAGTAAGCCCTGACACATCTAAAAAAATATATTGGCTTCTGAAAAAAAATGGCATAGCCCTGAAGCTGGTGAAAGACTTCTCCTTTACCAACACTATGAATGAAACCCTCTATTTCTCCCTCTGACACCAAACACCACTGACCCAACCCCCTCAGCACAGCTCAGTTCTGCTACAGCAAAGGCTTCCCTCTGGGGCAACCATCCCCACTGGCTCCTGGCCTGACTTTTGGGCCATGCCCATACTTGAAAGACAAATGAGATTCAAGTAGGATGTTACTTGTAAGTGCAATCCCCATTTTTAAATATCTCAGCTCATCTCAAGTGTGTTATGCTAAAACAGAACAAGACATTCAACATAGAATAAAATGTCTCATGCATAGAAACAGGTAACTGCTATGGAAAAAGCTATTCCTGGGTAACTCCAGACCAGCTCTGAGCATATCAGTGACCTCAGAAAATGGCACATTTGTGAGGTGTCAGGAGATCCAGCCCACATCCATGAGACTGAAGAAACTTTGTAGACCTGAAGGAAAATGGTTCTGCACCCTGTTAGCTCACAGCCAGTGCACATCTGAGTGCACCCTCCTCAGAGTAATTAGCAATTCCCACCTTGTCAAGGCTCAGACAAGTGGGTTATTCAATTATTTTAAACATCCTGGCCCTTCTGAATGACAGCCTAGAGACATTGTCCACAGGCAGCTCCTATAGCTGGTTCACCTTCCAGCTGGTTCAAAGAGCCAGCAGAGCTGGGAGAGCAGCAAAGCCACTTTACTTCAGCTGGTTCTGCAGCTATGCTGTGCCAGCAGTGGGACCAGGGGTAACCATCTCCCTTCTAGTGAGAAATCCCTGCACATGTGCCTGACACTGATTTGGGGCAACTTATGGACCCAAGTCAACTCCAGAGGGTCTGAATTTTTGCTCCCAGGAGATGTGTGCCAGCAGTTAGCACAGCCATGAAACTACAGACGATGATGGAAGAGGAGGGAGGACAGAGCCAGAGACACAGACAGGACTCTCACAGCTGCACAGTCCCTCTGCCATGCCCTCAGCTCTCACCAGGTGCTCGAGCTGCAAACATAAACACTGCCCAACATGCACAGGGGCAGTAGTCCCACAGACAGGAAGAAGGCAGAAGACCTTGAGAGACTGGCAGATCCACATGTGATGTGTGATGGGGGGTAATGTTACACCGTGGGTGACAGCAGAGACATGTTTTGAGGAGATTTGAGCAATGAGACTTCTGTAGGTTGATGAATCATCTCTCTTTCCAGTAGACACAGGCAACACCTTACTCCTGAGAGCTCAAATTAGGGCTGTGAAAATAGCTGAGGTTTTTTGGCTTTAATCCCAAATCAAAATATTTTAAGAAATCAGAACAACCTGAAAAAAAATTGTTATTCTTTTGGGATAAGTAGGCTGGTTTGAGCCACCCATCCCTCTGCTTCTGTATGGTGATACTGCAGAAATATTTGTGTATAGAAGCACTTATTTTGGTTCACCGGAAGAAAAAGGAAAAAAATTAAAAGAAATAAAGAAAAGAGAGGGCTGTCTTCCCCCCTGCTGGAAACAACTTCAGGAGACTTCCCTCCCTGAGCTCTTCACAGCAAGGGGTTGGTGTGTTGGGGCTCTTGGCCCTATCAAGATGTCACCATGGTGCAGATCAGGGTCAGCAGCAGGGCTAAAGTCACAAGCACACAGAAGGTGATGGCAACTTTGTAGGAAGTTCAGAGAGAGGGAGAAATCAAGACTGAACCCATGCTTTAAAGCCCTTTGTCTCGCTCATCCAAAGACCAATGGGGTTTGTACTGCCATGACCCAGGAGCCATCACAGGTGATTATACAGGAGCAGTGCTGTGAAAAATTCAGAATTGAGCCACCTGAGGAGGAGAGCTTGTCAGTACTGGGCAGGAAACAAAAATTCTGTTTTATAGCAAACATCCTATTTAAAAATCTCAAGAATAGACCAGATTTCAATCAGAAATTTGAGTCAAATTCTTAAGAAAGAATTTTTGGGCATGTGTTTTGATATAAAAGCCAAATTAGAGAACAAAGCCTTTCTGACCTATTCTCCATCCTCAGCAATTTCATCCAAGTAGTATCAGTTAGATTATCAAAATATAGTCATTTAAAAAATTGTTCCTGCAAAAGATTTCATTTTTCTGGTGGAAAATAATCTATTAGTACTTTTTCCAATTTGGTCTAGTGCTAGGAGTTATTTGGAGTTCTCTGTGATGAGCTGGGAACCCGTAACAAATGCATGCATATGACCAAGTCCACAGGAAAATATTACTAGGAAGAGGGAAAAACAGCTACAAATTTTATTTGTTTCATCATGAGTTCCGGTTATTTTTATGGAATAATAGGATGCTGGCAACCTGATTTTTTTTTTTTACACATTACTAAAGCAAAATTTGGAAGGCAGTCCTTAACTGGTATTTATTAAAACTTGTTTTAAACTTCTCCTTTAAAATGTAATTGAGTTTTCACTTTGAAGTCTCTCAAAGAGGAAAAAAGCTCTTTAAAAGCTATTTAAATTGTTTTCAGAGAAGTGTGATTTCTACCTTGTCAGCAGGCCCTTATGCTCTGAGGCAAGGCTCGCTCCAGTTGGAGCTTTGCAGTCCTGTCACTTCGACATTGAAAAAGGGCAGTTTCTCCCCTTCTCACCGTTCAAGTTGTGGCAATGGATGGTTAAAACTAGGAGAAAAATATTTTTTCTTCCAAAAACCATCATACTCTGGGGCAGGAGAATGGTGTGAGGAGCACAAACGGCTTCATGCCTTCCCCTAAAGCAGTGTCCCTCTGCATTGCTTACATTTATTGACCCCGCGGGGCCCTTTTTAATTGCATATCCATCACCGTCTTTTCTCCCAAGCATTGCTGTTCCCCTCATATCTTGCTTGAACTGTCCATGAACCTTCTCCCTGGGCATTAAAACTCCTTCCTGGCCCTTAATTTCCTCACCTGGAGCCCACATCCACACTCTGCCTGGCCTGGCTCATTGGTGTTGCTGTGTTTGGGACTGCCCATGGTTCCCACAACCATCTGTCCCTCCCTTTGGTGCTTGGGGGACCATGTTGGGGAAGGCACATCCCACTTGGGGCCATCTCTGCTCCCAGCTCCACTCCCCTCAGAGGCAGCATGGCCCTGGCTGCTCCCTAACACAGGGAGCACCTTAGGAATGCCCTTCTGTCAGGAGATTGCCATACACAGCACCAGTACAGTCTGAGTTACAGATAATTTTGAATTGGAGGGGAAAGGAAAAATATTTAGCAAAATTATGTAACTGAAGTTCAAAAATAGCCTATTGCCATCTGGTTGTGCTATTTTGACAACGAAAAAAAAAAACCCTTAAGTCTTTTTAGAGCTAGATATACTGTTTGCAAACTCAGCCAAATTTTTTATAGAATCTCGAATTTCACATGCTTGATTTACCTCTGGAGTTTTTTGAACCAGCTTTGCCTGTGCACGAGCCATACCCAGTCATACATTTCCATTCCAATTCTGCCATTAATATTTAAAAGATCTGTCATATTCCTGTAAAAGCAAGTACACAACATCAGGAGACTGCGGGGAAAAAAATTAAATAGAGTAAAATATAAAATAAAATAATTTTAAGAAATTTAAAATGAAATCCTCTCAAACACTGTGAATTAATCCCTGACCTGCTGCCCTGCCTCCACTGGCCAGCAGGAGACAGCTATTTTAGTAGCCCAAGTTGTAATGGAAACATCATCCTCAAGCTGTTCCATTTGCTAATGCAACTGGGAATTGCAGAGAGCCTGAAACAGTGCCCAGACATGACCTTCCCTATTAAACAGAGGACGACTTCATGCCATCTGCACCCAGCTGAAATGTCAGCATGGAAGGGAGCATCGCCCTTAAGCTCCTCCAGGCTGGCAGGATGGGGCCAGAGCCGAGCACGGGGCAGTGTACCAACGTGCCGGGAGGTGTGGGTACCCGGCCTGTCCTAGGTCAGCCACACATCACCACTGCTTAGGTCTGCTGTGCCACTGACTACCAAACTCACCAGCAAATCCCAGGAAACTGCCTTCCTACAACTGCAATTGCATCTCAAAAGTTGTGCCTCAGTGAGAGCAATTTGCGTGGAAACCTTTAGAATTCAACATCGGTTATGTATTCTCTAGTGTATGAAAGAAAATAAAAGTACTTTCAAACGGATTCCCCTGTCATCTAGCCTGAACCTGGCCCCTGCAGCAGGGATGAGGGGCAGCAACCTTCCTGCCCAGCTCTCAGACTTGCCCCCGCAGCACTGAGATAATAATTTCCCCAACCAATACACCAGGGAAAGACTCTCTCCCTTCAGCACTTTTATGTATATTGGCTTTCAGCCTCATTGCGTAAGGTTAATTCTCTCTGAGTCGCTTCCTCTGTACAGCCTGGCATTACACACCTATTGCCTGCCCTGGTGCTCTGCAGTCCTGACCCCTTTTCACACTTGCCTTAGACTGGAACACGGGGTGGTCTCAGCATAGACCTTTGTCACGTCTGAAGACATCATCCACCTCCACTGATGCTCACAAGCGCCCAAACCTGGCCTGAAGCAAAGCCTTGGACTCACCCATTTGACTGCAGGAGCCTGATTGAGGTGGCAAGTTCAAGACAACAATTCCAGCTGACATGAAGTTTTAAAAAAGAACAAGGTTTCGTACTGGCATTTTTGACAAAAAGCACTAAACAGCATTTTTTAAACTGATTTTTTTTCTTGAAAAGAGAAAGTCAAGGGGTGAAGAACCACGTGGTCAAACAGAAGTTTCCCTCCCTCCATCTGTCTCCACAGTACCTCACCCTAAAGAAAGAAAAGGGGAGAATATGAGTTCTCCAATAAAACACTAAAATTGAACAACCAAAACCGGACAAAGCACACAATGTGCCCATGGAACACTAACTTCCCAGCAAATGCTCCACTGTTAGTGGGGATTATTAAAATTCTTGATTTCTCAAGAAATTGAATTCTGAATTCAATTCTGAAGTTTCTCCTTCAGCCCAGGACAAAATCTTCCATCAAAGCCAGATAGCTTGGTTACTCTCAGAGCTTTCTAGTCCCCTCTGCTTTTAAAGGGCTTGATTTTGTTTCAGAAGGGAATCACCTTTTCCCTCTGGTTTCAGGCTAGATGGAGTGCACATCAGCCCCGTGTTTCGTCACTGCTGTGTACAGTTCTGTGAGGCACCATCATCTCTGGTGCGTGTAATTAAGACAAACGAGCAGCAGTTAGCAGTGCAGAGGTTAATGGCAATTCGATTCACAGCACACCACGGGCAGTGCAGTGGAGAGATGCAGTCACACACTCATCCATCACCTCCAGCCTGCTCCCAGGGAAGGTGGATGGGCAGAGATGCTTTGAGTGCTTTGGGATGGGAGCTGAGCAGGGCACCACAGCCAGAGTTATGCCTCAGGGCTGGGCACAAGGGGACCCCTCTCTCCTAACCAACGATACAAGGACCTCTGCTCCTACCTTCAAGACCATGGTTTGGTGCCTAATATTAGGCAGGATGATCTGAGGCCATGCACAAGGCTCAGTCTCCTATCTCTCTCTCTATTTCCCAGCAGGCAGGATAGATCAGGAAACCCAGCATCTAACCTGCAAGCTGTCAAGTTTTACTCTCCAAGCTACTCAGAAAGGACAGGTCTCCAGGACTGTCATTCTAATGTAGTTACCAACGCGATTTCCAGAGAACAATCAGCTTAGGAAGGCAGCAGCCACCACCTCAAACCTGCAAACTCACAGAAAGCATTTCTGGAGAGGGGCTCTTTGTACAGCCTTTGTGATGGGGAAGAAAGGTCCTACCGCTGGTGTAAGCTATCAGTGACGGGGAATTTTCACCTATGCTTCCTAAAGTAATGAATCTTCTGTACAGATTCGTGTGTTTAGCCTGGAGGCATTAGAATGGCATCTGAGTTGTCCTGGGACAGGTCTGGGTGATGTGGGAAGTTTGTCAGGTTGCACTATTGCTTGTGGAAAGGTGGCAAAAGAAGTCAAGCTTGAAGCAGGTTTCATGTAGTGGGATCAAAAGGTATTTGAGGAGAAATTGGAAGGGGGTGCTGACATTTCATTTTCCAGTGAATTGGACATGTGCTGAATTCAGAGATGCAACAGGACTCTGCATTCCCCTGCTTCCCAGATACTGAAGATTTCATTTTACTTTGCAGCACCTGATGCGCGTCTCATGAGAGACTGATGAATTCACACCACTTTGTTAAGAGTTAACTGGAAATATTGGTATTTCTTGACCATCACTCAAACTATGGTTGCAGTTGCCCTGTGAGGCAACAGTAGCAAGACAATAAGTCTATAAAGCCAATTCATAGGAGTGTATCAGAGATTTCTCATGCAATAAGGCATCCTATGACATCCTTCAGGATGTCTAGAGACTGGAAACAAAGTAGGGGTGAGCCCACCTCCCAGACAAATCTGCTTTGAGTTGTCCCAGACTGTACCTGCATCTTTGGCTGAGCAGAGACAAGTTGTGCCATGTGAGTGAGACGCCAGAGCTGTTGCTCACAAAGTCTGGAAAGAGGTAAGAGCTTTCTCGGAAGCTGTGGCCTTATAGGTAAAGAAACCTGTGGATTAAAAAAAAAATAAAAGAAAAAGAGAAGATTTTGAAGGTCTTCTTGGAGTTGATATTGCCTACATGTCAATGGGAACAGGCTTTGCTAACTTCTCATGCATGGTAGGAAAATAGACAGCTTGGCTGCTGTTAGGGGTTAGGAGCTTGCAGTGAAGCTTCCCAACTGATCAGTAGGTTTTAAGGAAAAGAGTTTCTAGACAGGAAAAAGAACCTCTTTAAAAAAGACTACTATCCCAGTTTCCTGCTGCTGGCCCTGGCCTGGCATGGGCAGGCTGCTGCCCTGCAGAGTGCCCAGTGACCCTGGCACAGGCATCGCCCCACACCAGCCAGAGTGATTACACAGGGCTCGTTCAATTGTCCCAACTGGGACCTCACCCATAGGCTGGCCAGGAGCCCGGGCTGGGAGCCTCTTCCATTTCCTTCATGCAGACTTCACCCACAGTGGAACAGGAGGCCAGTTCCCGAGCCCTGGGCACAGCCCATTTCACTCCAGTACAGCCTCTCCCTGATCCTGTCAGGAGTCTGTGGGGCAGATGCTCCCTGCCTGACACCTCCTGGGAAAGCCTTGAGAAGCCTGTCTGTGCTCTACTTCAAAAAACCTCTCTACACCCACAAATAGCATGAGAAAGGGTTAATGCCTCTAAAACAATGCCTATGAGGAAGAACCAGAGTCTTCACTGTAGGCTGGTGTCATCACTGAGGAGTTTGTCTCAGGCTCACACAGACAGTACCTCCTTTGTGCCAAACATTCAGAAGCCTGGGAAATCCCTGTTTTGATGCCCACCCTGAAGAATAGGGTCACATTGGAGATAGCTTGCTACAGAGAGCCACAGCAAGGCTGGTGGATAGAGCTGTAGCAGAGTGCCTTGGTTGCCTCTGGGAGAGTACACATTCAGGAAATATAGGAAGGGAAACAAGTTGGACTCATGCCCTGTTCTGATTCTTTGTGTATGAGAAGCTGGAAGTGTTTTGTTTTCTGCTTTTTATACTTATAAAAAAAATAAATCCAACATCAAGTTGTGTTTTGGCAGAGGTCTCCTCAGAAGATCTAGAGAAGTGGAGTGGGAGGTTTTGCAGCTTCTAGTGAAAGGGGGAGAGGAGGAGGTGTTGAACTGAAAAGATTTTTTTCTTCCAAATGTTGGTTGGGAGTGGAGTTAGATAAATGTTAGCTAAATACAGATTGCTTAAAACATTTTGTAGGAAAAGCAATTTGAGTTGAAATTCATCAGCTTTTACTTGCACTGTCATAATACTATTAATTCTCCAGTGAAGAAAAAACAAACAGGGTAGACAAGACCTGAATTGCTAATGTAAAAACAAGAAACAAAACAATTTTTGTACCATCTTCACACAAACATGATTGAGTGCCCATTTCTCCCTAACTTTGCACATCCTTTGCTACTTCTCTTACCATAAGTGTAAGAGAAAGGAGCCCACGGGACTTACACTTCAACCCATTGCAGTACAAGATGCCTCAGCCCCTTCTCAGTGCACTCCCAGTGCACAGGAGCAGGGGGACTTCAGACCTGACGGCAGCAGGAGTTCAGGAAGTACAAGTATACAGGCTGAGCAAAACTGATTTCTCAGGCCTGGAAATGCAGATGAGGATTGGAGACTCTAGATGAAGGACAAGGCTGACAACTCAGCCTGTCAGAAGGTATCTCTTAAATAGAGGAAAAGGCATTCTGACGGCCATTTACAATCCTTGAACCTGTTAGTGGTCCCCTACTGACTGATCCTGAGCAGAAGTCAGTGTGCTGAAGAGCAAGCCTGGAGAAACAGACTGATTGCTGTTCCCACTACGTACCTTCAGGAGCACCAGCTGGAAATCCAGCTCGAGTCATCGGCAAGGTGGAGAGAGCAGCGACCTGCTCAGCACCAGGGAGCACAGACAGGCAGGAGCAGGTTGCACCAAACTGAAGAACAAGGAAGTGATGAATCTCTGAGACACCCCGGCTGGAGGAGGAGGGGACACTGCCCTGCCTCTGAGTGACACCGAGACACAGAGACCAGCAATAGGTGCAAGACCCTTGACATGGGCTATGCTGCTGGAAATCATCCAGCAGTACCCCTAAACAAGAAGGGCGCAGACAGAAAATGGAGGCAAGCGCTGTCGTGTCATCAGAGACGCTGTTACAGCGAGGTTCCAACAGCAAACCTTCCACAGACAAGGTGACTGCACGAGCAAAGACAGGTAGCAGTGAACTAAGTAACATCAATGGGCATCAACAACAGGGAACTGTTTCATACATTACAAATAAAGACAGGAACTTTGCGAACAAATCACTGGTAACTTCTCACTTTTCTCCCCGAGGAAAAAGTGAAATATGTATTAACAGAAAAATTTTCTCACCATTACGAAGAGCTCACATGAGTGCACAAGGCAGCTCTGGACAGTATTGCCAGGAATCCAAATGCTTCTTCTGCCCCCCAAGTAATTGTGTAAAAAGCAAATAAATAAAACTTATAGGATGCACAAGAAAACTTGAATTCTAGACCTCAAACAACTTATCCACATGGGACCCAGTTCTCAATAATGTATACCAGGCACATGCACGTGAATATTGCAGAGTTTTGTGATTTCCTGAGGATAGGAGATAAAAGGCAAAAGTCATGTCAAAATACCACAGGAGAAGTCCTCATAAAAATAAACAGGTTGCTCTGAATGCCATCATTATTGATAGAGAGAGGAACAAGACTGATGAAAAGTATGGTCCAGATTGAAGCTGCAAAAGGTCATCTAGGGAAAAAGCTAAATGTTACTGACAGTTTTGCCCACGAACATGAGGTGTCAAGCACAAAGGGGTGTGTAATATCCCTCCCAAACCTCAGAGACCTACAAGCTGCAACCACAGTGATTCAATAACCACTGACATGGAAATAATCTCTCTATTTATGAAGGACAAAGAATACTTTAAGTAGACCTTTTAATTCATTATGTTGAATAGATATTACTTGAATCAAAATTCACTGTTATCATCATAAAGGTAGAATTTTATATTAATCATGAGCAAGTATCACCTTAGAGGATTTCGAAGTGATTGCAAACAAAGTACAGAGTTAGAGAGCAACACACCATAATATTCCTGACATTTTTTCTCAGCAGCTCTGTAAAGAAATCTTTGAAACAAAGATATATCTCCTCATCTGAACCTGGGAAAGGAATCTACCCCTAAGGATGGGGAAATTCAAAATTTCCTCAGCAGGTTTCAACTACAGCAACAATCAGGATGAAAACATACTGCAGTCTGTTCCAAGGCAATCCTTTTGGCACACCAGTGCTGAGTAAAGCCCACAATGCTGTCAAGAACAGGCTTCCAATGCAACTTGGGTTTTGTCCTGTTCTTCCATTGGCCATATTTTCCACATCCTTTAAATAAATGACAGAACAGCAGTCATCATGTGACCATTTTGCACTGGCTCTCAGAAAGTCTTTGACAGGCCAGACTTCACATGGCAGATGTTGTCCAACACCAGAGCAGTCACACCAGGTCATATGGAAGGTCCACCCAGCCCAACGTCCTGGCTCCAACAGCAGCCAACAAGAGATGTTTAGGGAAAGAACACAGGTATGGAGCATGCATAGAGTGA
>VXAD01013801.1:832642-976172 GCA_013399195.1 Dicrurus megarhynchus | reverse complement strand
CCCCCCCCCCCCAAGGTATACTACTCTCATTTCCCACCCCAAACACCTATGATTTAACATTTTAACGAGCCAGAAAACCACCCTCATATTTAATTGCTTTCAGTGGATTTTAATTTTCCTTGACTACCTACTCTTTTTGTGAGTCCTCCTAAAATTCTGTCATCTACATCCCCTGGCAACGCAATTCACAGATCAACTGTGTGGAAAAATTAACCTCTTTTACATTCTGAAGCAACCTCCTGTTAATTACACTCGATGATCTTCAGTTCTCCTACTGACAAGAGAAAGGGTATGACCATCATACATTCAGCTCTCCCATTGCCTCCTATGATTTCACAGACCTCTCCTGTATTACCCCTGTTTCTCTCTTCCAGGCTGAAGGTTTGTGATAAGCTAGAAATATTTAGTTATCTAAGTCTAGAGGAACCATCCAGACACCAAGAAATGCTCAGTACTACCACTGTGTAACAAGACCAAATGCTTCTCCTTCTCTGTGCTGGAACCAACACTCACTCCTTGGAAGGAATTGGCCTTTCTCATGGCAACTATAATTCCAGGTTTGGACAGCAGTCAGTGATCTGGGCTTATCTAATAACAACATGTATGTTCTGAGTGATAAACAGGATGCAACAGCCTACTAACAGCCTAGTTTGAACCAGCCAGCAGCAAACAAAATCTTAAAATCAGAAGGAAATAAAGTCAGTTTGTCCTCAAAGGATCTCCTAGAAACAGGATTCTTGAGATTTTGAGATGCATTTACTTAGCTTTGCAGCAGCTTTCCTAAATCTAGTAGCTTCATCCACTGTGGGTAGCACTTTTTGGTTTGGATTTTTTTCCCCTCACCATCAGTAGTGGAATTCCAACACCAAGCTGCAGGTCTTTAGCAGTAGTGCACCAAGCATAGGTCAGAGTGTTAGAAGAAAGACAAAGCCAGCTAACAGCAGTGAAGCAGCTTTTATCATGAATGCCTGCAGCAGATGTTCAGAGTAAAGTAGTCAGGCACAATGAAAACTGCTCAGATCTTACAGTGCACAAATCCACACACAGGTGCACGAGCAGCAGGGGAGGGAAGAATTGTCTTGGGTGAGTCCTACATACAAAACTTGAGCGAAAGGGTCTCTGAACAAACCCTCTTATAGGCAAACCCCAAGGGAAATCCAGCCTAGTGTCATCTCAGCAGTATAAAAGCAAAGACATCAGTGATTTTAGACTGGAACAGGTTGAGGAAATAAAAAGTACTCGTCCACTGTAGGACTGCCTGGCAGGGAGAAGCTCAGCATCCTGCAGGTGAGATATGTGTCAGGATGACCAGGGGGGTGGATTGGAGCTCAGCAGGAGCATGAGAACCAAACTGATCTCAAGTAAGACAATCCCTGCAGTATCAGCAAGGATGAACTTTCTGGCTTGCTTTTGGGCTTTGAGATGCCTCAGTTATGAGTCCAATCTCATGACACGCAGTGTTAATGATATTGTAATAAAAAGGGTCTCAGCTGATCATAAGGCCAAAGAAAAGGCCTAATTTTATCTATCTAAAAAGTGTTAAACATAATCCTAAAAAACCCCACCTTTTTGCCTTTGAATTAGAGCATTGATGTTACTTGGATTTCTGTCTCCTGGTATAGCATTAGGAAAGCAAAGAGAGCCAATTTTAAAAATATTTTCTATAGCAAACTTATATAAATTCACAAAATAATATTGCCAGACAACTTTATGCAATCGTTTACATATTTGTAAGCTTTTTAATAGCAGTCCAAAATTATTGTCTCC
This sequence comes from Dicrurus megarhynchus, assembly GCA_013399195.1. Lineage (NCBI taxonomy): Eukaryota > Metazoa > Chordata > Aves > Passeriformes > Dicruridae > Dicrurus > Dicrurus megarhynchus. The sequence goes on along the minus strand of VXAD01013801.1, from coordinate 974,405 downwards.
CAACATCGCCTGACTTTGGAGGAGCCTTGCCATTTTCCATCAGCCAGGAAATCTGTTCCTTAGGCTCATTCACAGAACATTCTGAGCATCTTCAGCAAAACATTTGGCTTGAGGAAGAGAAGAAATAGTCACTCTGGAATAAACTCCAAAGCAAGTATATAGGCAGCAGTAAGCAAAATTCTACAGCAAATTTATTTTCATGCAGATGCACAAGCACCAAAACATCCACAACTTGACATTTCAAAATCCTCATCATCCTAAGACAAAGCAAAATAGAAAGTCTTGTTTTCTCACCCTAAGGTCCTCTGTTCCAGCTGCCCTTTCACACCAGAGCTTTCAGCATCTTTGTGCATGTGCACACCAGGATTTAGCTTCAGTTCTCCTTCCCTCTAGCTCCTCCTGCTCTTCCAGAGGGTCAGAGAAGAATCACCCTGGTCTCCAGAAGGTTCAAGGAGCATCACCCACAAGGCAACAAGCAGCATCACAGCTCACCTCACTCTAACACTATTATAAAGCACAAAATCAAGGCATCAGAGAGGCCTCTTGGTTGGTTTGCTTTACTAATACTACACACAGCTGTGGAGAAAATAGCAGTGCTGCCATCCACCATCGTTAAGGAGTTTTGTTGGCTCACATACTTCAGCTGTAAACCATCAGCTGATCAGCAGTATTTACATATCATTAGCACCAATTAAATAATAACCCTAAGGAGCTCGTAGTGACACACAAGAAGAAAAGTTGTGAAGGGGTTTCACCTGTTTTATATCACTTCCCACCGTCCAAAAAATAATGTGGGTTTAATGACTCCTCTTCAGTGGGGCCCTTTGCTGCCCATTCTCAGTTACACTCTGGGATTTTACTGATACCCCATGCAAAGAGAAGGATGATTTTGAGATGTAAAGTCCCTTGGCAGAGCTGTTTCACAGGTTACCTGTACTCCATCAGCAGCCTGTCTCCATCCTCAAGGTCTGACACCTCCCTCACCCCCTCCCTCGGCAGTGGTGGGGCTTTGGGCACAGCCTGGTTGCCTGTGGCCTCTTTCCTGTCTCGTGACAAAAAATCACGGAATAGAGTCGAACTTCCTTTTGTTTGCCTCCCCCACCATCCCTGAGTCACCAGTGGAGGGTGCGTGGTGCCTGCAGTGACACACCGAGCCCCAGCACCGCAGCCGGAGCACAGATTGCACACGAGCGAGCGGCGGGAGGAGGCACCACACAAACAAGTCATGAACATTTCCTTTGCATTACAACGTGATCCTCACAAAAGAAACATAAAGCACGCTCTTCACCTCTCTGTTTCAAGCCCACGTTTTCCTCCAGGTTACCAAATCCATGCCATCACCCAGTCTGTGAGCAGTGTCCCGAGGCTGTTGCCCACTTCTGCTCACCACTTCCCACAGGGATGCTGCTGGGCCCTTGCTCTGCTGTGCGTGTGTGACTGCTGCCCAGCAGGGAGATGCTGGGGGACCACGGGACAGGACCACCTCACTGACCCCTCTGGTGAGGAGTCAGGTACCAGAGTTTGGCACCCACGCAAGGTATAAACACAGCATCATCATCCTGCATTTACAAAGTTCATCTGGAAACCCTGAAACAGCTCTTGGAAAACCCTGTGTGCCTCACACTTTCTTTAGAGACTATAAAAAGTAGGAAAAATGTTTGTGCGGTATCCGCTTTTGGCTTTTGATAGCCCGTTTCTCCAGCACAGAAAAAATAAAGGGAGCTCTATAGGGAAGGGATTGCAGTGAAGAATATTTCTAAGTCACTGATCAGTGAAGGAAATAAAGGGCCTTAGAGCTTGTTGCTCACTTAAAGCAAACAAGAAAAAAAAGGATCATTGATTTTATTGGGACTCCTCTAGGCAAAGCATTTACCTAAAGTACAATATATTTTTACTGTACCACTGGGAGCTGGATGCAAATATTTATAAATCTTCCTTTGAGGAGGTTAGCACTCAGCTGTTTTAAATAGCTTTGTGTGCTACAAAAATCGTTAAAACCAAATGTCCCTCACATTTAAAAGATGCCTGCAGAAAGGCAAGGACCAGCGTTTGGAAAACACCGCACACCCTCATGAATGAAGCCACCCTCCCCAGCAGGAGGCTGAGGCTGAATTACCCTGCAGCAGACCCTCAGTGCTGGCGTGTGGACCAGGACCTGCTGGATCTGGGCCAGCCCCGAAAGGGCAGAGCAGAGCTGGGCATCAGTGGAATCCCCCGGGGCAGGCTGGGGGAAGCAGCTCCCCAGCCCACGTGCACTGGATGCTGTGCCAGGCAGGAATACGGTGGCTCAAGGATACTGCAGCCTGGCGGGGTTAGCTGCTGGCCTCTACCAACAGGAACAGAGTTCACTCATTCAAAACTCATTCAGGTTTCTCTGCACTCACCATGCTCTCTTTGGGACTGCAAAGGCAGCGCACTGTTGGCAATATGCAGTTGTGCTAAGGCAGTGGCAGACTCAGGCTGCAAGTGAGGTAAGGAGTGCAGGAAGCTGTGTCTTATGTTGTAACAGCTGATATGTTGGAAGAACTGGACAAACTCCGGTCCAGAAAGGGCTTGGATATCCTACAATTTGTCTTTCTTTGCAGTTATATTAATTTATCATCAAGGATGGAGCCTGCAGAGGCTGTGTAGAGCACACGGGCTGGCATGCGACCTGCTTGGTGCTGCTTAGCTGCACTGAATTGAAATCAGAGTCACTGGGGCAGTATACCTCACTGTTCAGGCCACACAGTAATTAATAGTGTCTTTTGAAATTGTTTTCTCCTGTACATTGAAGGAAATATTCTCTGTCTCTATCAGTACAGGAATTAGGGGCAGAAATTGAAGCCTTCTTTGAAGTGAAGCCCAGCTTATAAGCAAGCAAAAGCAAGTTGTTCTTCAGAGAGCAGATGGCCTTATGGGACCCCTTGCTGATGATGTTTTGGATGCTAAAAGTCTGCATGCATTCAGGAGGAAGCTGGAGAAGTTCCTGGAAAAGGAACCTACAGAATGTTGCTACATGCATGCTGCAAACCACATTTAGCACAGAAAGCCCCTGAGCCGAAAATGGTTGGCGGCTGGAGGAGTATCTGATGTATCTGTTTAATTCTTACTTTTCCCTGCACACTCATTTATGATGCCCTTCAGAGACAGGGTGCTGGGCTGGATGGACCTATGGCCAGGACTGGTATTGCCAGATCTGTGGTCTTTTAAAGCAAGGCACCCTGATCCAAATCATCTTTACACTGGCATGGCAGTGTCTGTACATTGGGACAAAAATAAACTACGTGGGACCCATGAAAAGGAAGAGCTGAGAGATGCAGGAATCTAAAACAAGAAGTGAGAAGAGAAGCCAGCTCCCAGGAGAAGCCACGCCACAGAATGCAGAGTTTTCTCTGGATGGTGCCCTGGCCCTTACCTTTCATCCCTGGGCCCTGATGAGGACAACTGCAGCTCACAAGCTCCTGGACCAGGATGGTCACAGTCCCCTCACCAGCCCCAGAAGGAAAGCCATCTGCAGGGACATAAAAATACAGATAGAAAAGGAGCAATTCCATTTCGGTCCAGGGTCTCACCACTCCCTGGTGCTCCTCACAGGAAACCCTTTTTCTTTGCATTGGGCATTTTGTAATTGTTTCTCTTGGAGAACCTGCCCTGGGTGGAGGAGAAGAGGGGCACAGGTGTGTGGAGTCCAACCATACAGATAATCCTCAGCCACAAACATGGGCAAAATAAAGTATCAGGCTGCTTCTCTTCCTCCCCCCCCCATCTTTTGAAACTGGCAAGAAGTAATTTCCACGACTTCTGTTCCCTGTATTGCTGCTGCTTCCACTGAGCTCCCCACGCCTGGGCACTCAGAGATAGCAGTGCACATGCCCCATTTGGAGGCACTAAAGGGAGCATTGCTTGGCCAGCATGGCTCTGAGGAGATCTGTCCTGCCCAGGGAGGCTCAGCACTGGGAGGAGCACTGGAGCCTCCTGGCCTGTTCCCACGGGCAGAAAAGGCTCAGGAGCAGGAGTTTCTGGGGCTGCTGGCCATGTTGGGCAGCAGCCCAATGCTCCAAGCATGGGCACATTTGAAACACTTCGACCTTTTAGGAAAGCCAAAGAATAACAGTGATTAAATGTAAACCAGCATGTGGACATGTCCAAATACTGCTGGTCTGAAGGGTGTAACAAAGGAAGCCAGCAAATGTGTGTCAAAGTAGCACAGGTCTGCCCCTACAGCACAGTGAGTCTCATCAAGGCCACCACCGAGCATGAGTGCAGCATGAAATCCAGGTGACAATAGGCAGTCAGTCACAAGGAAGCATCTTCCTGGGGGCTGTTGACATTATTATTCTAGATCAAGAAGCAAATCCTACATGTTAGTTACTTAGCAGATGAAGTTACCATGCCAACTCATATGCTACCTTTTTTTTTTAATTATTATTATTGCAAGAGTAGGCAGCGCTCCCTTGAGATTTCACAAAAGGGGAGGGAAAATGTCAAAGTGCCAAGAATATAATGGAATTTCTAGCCTCAACCCTACTTTCCATAGGTCTGTTTTTCAGCTTCCATCCCGCTCCTTCTCATGGCAGCAGCGAGGCTAAGCCAAGATACTCTCTGAATGGTAATTTAGTGGCCAGCCCACGGTATTGTGGTGCTACACTCCAGTAATCCTCAGTTCTCTACCCCCGCTTCACACAATTTTCAGGGAACTAATGCAAGGAGCTGGTGCCAAATGATTGCACAGCCTTCCCCCAACCTCTCCTTGACTTCTCTGCATTTCTTTCTTTGTTCACTGTTTCTCTCTGCCTTTCCATCTGTCTTCTTTCCTCTCCTGAAAGCATTTTTATTTTTGACAGCTATTTTCATTTTTTTCCTCTGTTGTCTTTACTTGTTTTACTTCACAAAATGTATTACATTCCTGTTTCTTCTCCCCACTCAGTGCTGCCTCCTCTGCCCTCCATCATCTCTAGGGGCCTCTTGCAGAGCGTGGATGCTCCAGGCGAGCAGATGTGGGGGCCACCAGTGTGCCGCTGGGGAGCAGGGAATTAGCTGTCCATACCAGTAACAATTTCAAATACACACTAGTTCAGCCTGAACTTTTGAAAGCCTTTGCCAAACAGACCTGGTGTGTTAAATCTTCCTGGAGGCAGAGCCAAAAGTCTCCCTAAATTTAGTGCACTTTGCTTTCTTGGGATTAAAACCCGCTCAATTCCAAGAAGCATGGGTGCTGTAAGCCTCTCCCGGGGAAAATCCAGTGATGGAGGATGTATGAAAAGAGAGGGGCTGCAGGGAGCAGCTTGGGGGCAGGTTGGGGGCAGGATGTGACTGCCAGCTTCCTACACTGGTTCTCTTTGGGAACCAGCGTAGGATTGGTGTGTCGAGGCACGACAAGACTCTGGAGTGTCTACAAAAAGCAGTGGATTCAGCTAAGCGCAGCCTCTGCTGGCGGTGCCTGCTGGCACAGCCGCGAGCCCTTGGCACGGCGCTCCGCCGGAGCAGCGCGCGCGGGCCCGCACACCGCGGCTGGTGGTGCCAGCACTGCCGTGTGTTTGGGCACGCAGAGGCCACGGGAAGGGCTCCTGGCACAGGCTGTGCAGCTGCTGGGGGGAGGTGGGAGGGCTCTGGGCGCTCTCTATTCCTGCAGCGCATGTGGGCAGGGGGACACCAATCAGATCTTGGTCCAGACCTTACATCCCTTGTCGTAAAAAGACATTGAACCCAGGGTCTGCCTTCACCAAGAGTCAGCTCTACCTCCTAAGAAGCAGAAGCACTACACCTGCACTAGTTTCATGCCCTATTTTCTTTAAGACTTCTATGTGAACCAGAAAAATAGGGCACAAACCTTTGTCCCAAGTAATGGTTCTTCCACAACTCGCCTTCCACGGCTTTATCCACAGTCCAGGTCTGTAAAGTTCAAGGATGTGATATGGGTTGTGACTCAGCAGCTGGCTCATGACCAGAACCAAACAGGATGTATTAATTTGTCCTGGTCTACATCCAAGGCCAAGTCCTGCTTTTTATCTTAGTGAGCAATCTTGGCTATTGTCCATTGTATTCAAATGTTGTCAGGTGCATGGGCCATGCAGAGATGCTCCTCAGTTGTTGACAGACAACACGGCAGGTAAATATGAGTAATTATTGCAGTTCTAACTTTCTACAATGTATTCTGATGCCTGGCTTTTCAAGGTCAGGTTTTACACATCTGTTTGAGTTTTTCTGTTGCCACAGGACTCCATAACATGTGGAAGCCTGACTCAGTGATGCATAACAGGACTTCCCAAAAGTGCCCAGTGTTTGCCAGCTGTGCTCCCACCAAAGCTGCTGAGCATGAGGCAAATCCACACTAACTGCATGCCACCAGCTCCTCACAGATATAAGAAATACTTTGGAAGTATCAAGCTGAAGCAGAAGCAGCCCTTAAACTTTGGAGAGGCTGCTCACAGGGATGAGGACTATCCCCATGTATCAGTGCTGCTGAAGGCATGGAGAGATTGGAGGCTGTGATTTAATAAATGACACCAGTGCAATTACTGATTTGCACACAGTGACCTGAGTCATGGCTTGTGGGGGAGATTTTTTTCATCTCGGTGCAGTGCTGTAGCACTGTGGGTTGTACAAGGTGATGCAGTGTGTAGTAAACCTGAAAGCAAACTGCACTGAGTAACTGAGTAACTCAGAGCCCACAACCGCAGCTTGAGTGGAGTGTGAATTGTGTGTCAGAATATGATGGTGAAAACAACAACAAAAGCCTAATAGGGAAGGAACAGAGAAACTTAGTAAGGAAAATAAAAAGGCTTGTTGGCTATATTCTTTCAATCTGATAAAAGTCAATAATGTATTAGAGACAAGTGTTTAATACGTCAAAGAAGAGGAGATGACTGACATTCCTCTGTGGTGTGGTACAAAGATAATCACCATGAGGCCAAATTTTCTAAACATCAGTCTAGCAGATGAGGCCAGAGAGGCAATTAAAATGCAGGAGATAAAATGTGCCATAGCCACAGAAGCAATACAAATTTGGCTTCATTGTTTATCCTTTGATTTTTTAACAGGCTGGGGAAGATATTTGTGCTAGGATTTAAATTGTGATTTACTGCTCCCGTTGCTATTTTACAATCATAGAGAGGGAGGATTTACACACCTTAGTGTCATCTTCTCTCATCCTCATTCACACCTTCCAAGACCATGTGTCTCAAATGGCTGATTAGAAAACAATGCAGAAGAGTCAATGCCCTTGGAGTCTGGTTAATTTAAACACATCTATATTTGCTCTTCTGGGGCACTGCTAGATATGGACCAAAATCCAAATTCCTGCATGAGACAGGATTGAAGTCTGACTCAGAACAAAGTTCTGTGGTTCCAGCATGCCTGCCAGGCACTGCCCTAGGAGGATGGTGCCAGTATCCCTTTTTTTTAGCCAACAAAGCAGTCCCTGGTGCAAGGCCAGGCAGCCGCTTCTGGCTGAGCAACTTTGTACATATCTGGGTGAGGGTCTGGCTGCCAAGGTGTGCTTGCATGATGGGGAACACCAAAGAGGACACCAGGCATCATCTGCCACCTCCTGCTCTCCAGTTCTAACCACAGAATGAAAGTAAAAAGTGGAGCAGGAAAGATCAGGCAAGATTTCATGTAAAACACCTGAAAAAAAGTGCCCCAAACCAATAAAACAAAACAAAACATTGAAAAATTTAAAATTTACTTGAATCATAAATTGATTTCTCCCTTTCCCCGATCAGATTCCTCAGTGTGGCTGCTGGCCTGGGAAATCAGGCAAGAGGGATGTCCCATGGCATGGCACCAGCCTGCCATTGGTGCTGCAGCTCCCTCTGGGACTGCCCAGCTCCAAGGTGTCCAACTGCATGGCCAAGGCAGAGCTCTGCAGTGCTGCTCAGTGCGTGGGACGAGGGTTTGAAGCAGCTGGGTGCTGAGGAAGGAGCTGCTGCTTCCCCACAGCGAGAAGGGAAAAAGTCTCCCTCTGGGAAGAGATGGTGCTGACAGCCACCAGGAGCCAGGAACTCATGTGGGGCTCCATAGAAACAGACGGAGAGCTCAACTCACTCCCCTCTGATGAGCTCAAAATCATTTTTTAAATTATTCTTTCTTTCCTGTTGCAGCAGTGGAAAACCCATCTGACACTGGCAGCATTGAGAAGCAGCCAAGAGTCCTGGGCTCTGGGGTGGGGACCCCATCCCTGGGGTGGCGTGGGTGCTGTGCCCCCAGCAATGTGCTCGGCAGGCACTGCTGCAGACTGCAGGGATGGCTCCAGGACAGTGCCCAGGCAGTGGGAACAGTGCTCCCTGGAGAGCCCAGCTCCGTGGGGGCACAGCTGAGGGGGCTGCATTGACACAGCACTGAGAACTTCATCCATCTTCCAGCTTTCCAAGCCACACCAGACTTTCCAGCACACCCTCAGCTCTACAGAGATGAGTTTGGCTCAGTCCTGGGAGGGACATGAACTGGAGTTCTCTGCATACCTAGATTGTGCTGTGACTTGCAGGGCATGTCGTGTCCTCAGAACAGTGTTAGTAGCATTAGGTCAAACTAAACCACATCTGCTGGTGAAAGAGGAGAAAGGTTGGCAGGGTTTGCCCAGCTAGGAGGTGGTGCAGATGATGCCAATTGCTCAATCTCAGCTGTGCCCCAGCCTGTTTGATGCTGCAGGAACCCCACAGACATTGCCTGGAGGAATCTTCTGTGGGCTCAGGGATAAAGTCATGGCTGTGCTGCCTTGAGGTTTGAACCCACCTCAGCAGAGGGGTACAAAGTGGTCCAAGGCAGGCTGTTGGGCATGAAGACTAGGAGCGTAGTAGGGTCTGGGCTGTCAAGTCCCTGAGGAATGTGGGTCTCTGCAATCTCTACCTTTTACTCTTGTGCCTCTGCAAGTGCTTTATTTCATCCCTTTTCCACAGGGCAGAGAGAAAAGTTGAATCTTAAGTTTGTATCGTGGTTTGTTTCCATCCCTGCAAGATTTGCTGGGCAGAGTCAGACCGACTTTCAGTGACTTTCAGACTCATAAGTAGATTTCTCATGAACACTATTCAGAGAGTAAAATAAAAAAATATTTTGTGCTTCAATCCTCACCCTGCTGGCACTAGAGCATTGCAGAAGGAAAGCAGCAGAGAGAAACGCTGCAGGAGGGTGAAATGTTCACTGCGAGGGTTGGAATGAAGGGAGATGGGATGTCCCGGGGTCCTCTGCTGTCCCCTACGTACACACACGTGTGTGAACACAACCATCTCTCTCTGCAAGCACGTGCAGACAGGTTACAACTACAGCACGCATTTGTGTGTGTGGTGGCACGTGGAGGTAGGGAAACACTGCAAATCTGAAGCCTTTGTTTCCCAAGTTGGAAGAAAGTCAGTTTTGTCTCCCCAGGTCCAGCGCCGCCTCACTGATTGTTGATGCTGGAGCAGATAGAGGCAATTAAGCAGATCTTTTACTTTCAGGTTCTGGCTCCAGCATTGCGAGGTTTTTGCAAGGGCACCCTAGGAGCCGGGACACCCACACATCCCAGCGGGAGCTCTGCCCTCCCAGCGGCACGAACCCCGCGGCGGAGGGAAGAGCACCCCCAGGCAGCCTCTCCTTGTTTCACCCTGGGTAAATCCCAGCTTCCCGCTGGCACACTCACACAGTCAGCCCGGCACTGCAGAATTACATCTGCTCCACTTGCCTTCTTGTATTTTCCCCTGGGGAAACGGGATGTATAGGCTTTCTTAAAGGGCCACACGGCACATGCAAACCCACCGGGGTGTGCGCTGGAGCCCGGTTCGGAGTGACAGCTCCGACACCCGCGGGGTTCATCCCGGGGGAAGCGCTGCCGCCGGCTGCCGGGGCGCTACCGGAGGAAGGGCGGGCACGGCCGGGGATGTGCAGGCAGGGGAGCCGGGCGGTGAGCAGGGTGTTCGCCGAAGGAGAGATGCCGGAGGTGTGCAGGGTGTTCGCCGAAGGAGAGATGCCGGAGGAACCGGGCTGCTGCCGCCCAGCGGGAAGAGGCGTGAGGGAGCCCTGGGCGAAGGGCGGCCGTGAAACACGGCCAGGGAGGGCAGCGCAAGGTGGCCACGCTCCCCACAAGCAGCCAGCCCCTCTTTGGCAGCAGGGTGGCCCACGGCCCCAGAAAGCCAGTCCCCACGGGGGTGCCTGCACACGAGTGGGCTTCTCCTGTGCCCCTGCAGCTGGAACTCGACGGAGACACGGCGGCTGGCTGGCACTGCCAGCCTCTCTCATGTATGGCACGTGTGCTGCCATACACCACCCTTGCACCCATTTCTGCGGGAGCCACGAGGAGGAGGGACACAGTCCGCCAGCACACATGAGCAATGCACCATGTCCCTGTCACTGCTTTAAATCAAATTAGGCTCTACAAAAAGGAAGACGGCGTTTTTGCAGCAGCACCTGTTATGCTGCTGCCAATTAGGGATCCATTATAGGGCCCCCACACCAAAAGGTTTCAAAACATGGTTATATAAATCCCCTTGGACTGGGAAAGAAAAACACTGCCAGTAAACTGGCCCATTTGAAAGGACAAGCAGGACTGACAGACACCTCTCAGGGCTGAGTGCTTTGGGGATACTCAAATTATACGCCTGCATCACTTGACTGCCACGATGACATGCAGTGAGCAAGAGCCTTTCCCACCTATCTCCTTGGCAGCTGCCCACACTCCTGCTGCTCCAGGGGATTCTGGCACTGTTTTCTACTGGTCTCCAGTTTTCCATAGGGATTATGCATTTATTAAAATAAAGGACAAACTCCTAGGACTGGTTTACAATAGCGTCATTAGGCAGATTCCAGTCAGCTAGAAGAGGTGCCCAGTGTTTTGCAGCAGCAGGAGCAAGGGTTTGCAAACACTCTAATAACTGGTTAGGAGCTACTGCCTTTGTTGGCTTAATAACCAGCTACGGCTTAACCAGTTCACTCTGAACAAAATGACATCATGATTTCTGCACCAACTGGGTCCACCCCCCCCCACCACCACACAGAAATGATGCCCAACTCTCTCCACATCATGGGAAAGACTCTGAGGGTCAGGCTGATGGACTGCACATGAAATAGTCTGGAGCAAATCAATCAAAAAGAGTGACTAGGCTCTAACAGTAGACCTGAGCATGGCTCGGTTATAAAATGTTATAAATGAAATGAGCTGATTCCTATAATAAGAATTGGAACAAATTTATTGATAGAAAATTTGGCAGAGTTTTAGGATAAAAAGCATTAAAAGCCACAATGCAGAAAAAAAACAGTACCGAGCCCGGGATCGGATACTGGGTGACAGGCAACCTGACAGGGTGTCAGTGAAGCTCTGTTCACACCATGGTCCCGGAGCAGTGGGTTTTTATACAGTTTATTTTGCCGAAGGCGACTTTGTATTCAGAGTCCAGAGTCCAAAGATATTTAATTTGGTTTCTTTAGTGATTCCAGCAAGGAACAATGTCCTTCCGATGAGGAGATGGGGTTTTGATGGAATCACGTATCCTCCCAGGAACAGATTGATGGTCCTGATATGTCGCCGATATCTTATCGTGGTGTTAATGGCCGGATGATTTCCCTGTGATGGCCCATCTTCTGCTAAGCTGGTTCTGCAGATATGATAATGGGTTTCTCGGAAATCTTTAGCTTGGGGTACATTCCTTTACCCTTCCTGGAACTGTTTCTCAGTAACATGCAGTCTCCCTGTAGTTTTGGATTTTTAAGCATTCATATCCCATACAGACGTTTAATATTAGACAGATATAAACCTTATAAGCACGAATTAAAACACATATATATAACATAAAACCTTCATCTGCCTCACAGAGATGAGGCCCCTCTGCCATCACCAACCACCCACCCTTACAGGGACAGCTCCTTAAGTGAATTATCTCCACAATGATGAGCCCCTGCAAGCATTCATTAGCACAATAGATTTGAGCAGTTTCAGCAGATTTAGGGGTTTAGGGTTTATGGAGTCATTGATATGTGAATTAAGCACTGACTGACTGAGACTAACTCTTCAAAAGGAGTCATTATAATCTCTATAGAAATATAATGATTACAGTGACAACATCTTCAATGAAACTTCAAAAACACTCATTTAAAAAAATTGGTACAGAAGTATATATTTAAAAAAAGCACTAGTTCTCAGTTTTTCCCATCCACCAAAGGTAAAAAAAAGTCAGCTTTCCAGAAGTCAGGCTTAATCCAGGGAGATGCTCAGTAAAAGTTGCTTCCCTCTTCCCTGGGGCACTGCTATGGGCACCAAAGGTCACACTGGTGATATACCAACTCTTCGGCACTGGAAGAAAGCTAAGGACTCATAGTGTTATACAGATAAGAACCAGACTGCACCTTTCCCCCTCCATCGAACCAAGCCTGGGATTACCCTGGAGAAAGTTCAGACAGGAAGAGGACAAAGAGGTTTCTCACAAGGCTCCACTGGTTTTTCTCAGGGTCCTTGTGCTTTAGAATGTCCTGCAGCAATGTGGCAAATGAATGTTAACCTGGCTTTGGTAAAGTTTTTGAGCACTGCAGAGTGGAAATTTTGGTGCAGTAAAGCAAAACCTCGCAAAGGAGAAGCACAAGCTCCCCATCATCTGCAGCAGAGGCAGTGCTGAGCTCCCAGCTCAGTCCTTGGCCTCAATGACACATTTTCAACAGCAGACATCTAGCTGTGGTGACAGGCACAGCAGGCAGGTGCCTTGGCTCCAGAAGTGGTCTGCTCTTAGTCACCTAATTTAAATGACAGAGTAGTCTTAAGTTTGCTTGAATTGCTCAGCAGGGCTTTATTCCTGCTCAAAGGCTGCTATCCACTGGGAACATTCAGCCCCAGCCAGCTCCAAGGGGAAACTCTCACTGTTAAGTTCGATGCCCCATCTCCACGTGATGGGGCTGGTTATCCTCCTGCTCTTATGGACATCAGACTCCATCCCACTGAAGCCAGTGGAGTCACACCACAGTGAAAGCTGTGGCATCAGGCTGGTGTTTTGGCAAAGCATAGGGTGAATTAAGAGCAGAAGCACAATCACAGAGATAATCCGCTGTCACTGTCATGCACAAAGAGCTTCTGCTCTTTGAGTTCTGGTTTGGCAGCTCCTATGATGAGAGGGATGAGGGCTCAGTAGGACACAGCAGCTTCCTCCTGAAGCCAATGAGCTGTGACATTTCAATCTCGAGGCTGGGGTGATGGACTCCACCCTGGCCTTGCTGATGCTCACTGCAAACTAATGGGCTACGAAGCACACAACCTGCACAGCCAGTTTTTAGCAATTACCGTCCATCTACTCATCAGGTCGCAGTGATCAGCAACAAGCAGAAGGAAATGCTCAGCAGGCACCACCACAGTGCATCCCAGCTGAGCTTCCCCAGGAGCAGAGCTGCTGCCAGGCTAGGGGAGCACACAGGCACTGCCCTGGGCCTGGCTGCACCACGCAGCCCTGGGGCCAGTGGGGGCTGGTCCGTGCCTGCTGGCAAAATGTGCTTGTGGGGCTGTTGCAGCAAGAATCAGGAGAATGGGAAAGCCTGTCTCCCAGCTGTGCCATCCCTGTTGGTCTCACGTGAGTCCTGGCATGCTTCGGTGCAGCTGGCATGGCACACAGGGCTGGTGGCTTGCTGCAAGTGTTAAAACATTTTCACTGCAAAAGAAGAAAACCAGTGTGAGAGATCCTGCTCAAACAGGCCTGGTCCAGATCTTTTCTGGGAGGAGAGGAAGGAAAACTTTGATGCTTATCCTTCAAAAGCACCTAGGATGGACTTCCACAGTAGTGGCAGCCTTCATGGAAAATCCTCCTGGCCCACCTTTCTGCAGCAAAATTATTGTTGTGATTTTGTGATTTTGTAACATAACTAGTTCTAGTGGTCTCCTTCCATGGCTACACAGAAACAGTGTAGGACACCATCCCTAGGTCTGGAGCACATCCTCTCCCAGATGTGGTAACACTCTTGTGTTTTGCAGAAATGCACCTTCCAAATTCTCCCACTCAAACCGGGGGGCCAGCACCCCTCCTGCAAAAGCCAACCTCCAAATCACAACCTGCTTCTTTCCTGCAAATGGACTTTTCAGCTTAGGGCTCAAACCTCCCACAACCTGAAAGCAGAAAGAAAAATATTTCAGGTGAAACGATACCTCTTGTTTCCCTGCAAACCACCCCTCAGGAGGACATGGCTGCACAGGCACATGCAGCCTCTGAGCATGTCTTTGCCTCATCCATCATTGTGGATGCTGTTAAAAATATCAAGCCTGTCTGCTGCAAAAATCAGTGCAGCTCTGGGGTCTCCTCCACCCACACAGGCTGAGATTTCAGCCTCACCATGGAGCAAATGAAACCTGCAGAAAGGGAGTGGGTCCCAGCACGACCCACCACGGCTGTGCCAGTTGGGTTGCCGAGGCTGTGAGAGGGATCCAGCACAGCTTTCTGGATATGCATCAGAGCAGTATTCCCCTGGAGCCTCAGCAATGTGTTTTTCTCCTGGCCTTTGGAGCTGATGAAAACCTCGGTGTTGTGGAGGGAATTGCAGAACCCCCCCAAACCACTCTCCCTGCCCCTCACCTCTGCCAAGGAGCACTGCACCTCTGGAGTCTTTCACTGTGCTCCACGGGTGTTACTGCACGAAAAGAAATAAGAAAGAAGACAACAAATATGAGCAAAAGATACAACTTCACAAAACAATTTGCAAAAGCCAAAATTGAAGAAGAATGGTCAACAACTACAAAACGTAGTATATTTTTAAATTCCCATGACCTTCTGTGGACGGACACCTAGAAACAGCATTGCCCTGATGGCATTTCCAGGAGCAGGAGCGTTCCTTGGGAGCTGCTGCTGGGAGAGAGCACCAGAAAGGGTTGTAGGGAGAGAGGTGACCTAGACTGTGGGATTCAGAGCTCCCTTGGGATTGTGTTTATTAACATCCCAGCAGGCTCTGGTGCTAGCTGTGTTTTGGGGTAGTTGACAGCTCCCAGAGAAGCCAAGATCAGACCCCGTCCATGCTGGACCTGCTGCCTGCTCTGTCTGCACCCCAGTCACATGAGCCTGTCTGTACAAACAATACCATGTAAATATTTTGTGGATGAAGCAATTAAAACCTGGATGGAAAGAGGTTTAGTTGGACTTTGTGTCCAAAGGGGCTTTCCACTCCCCAACCTGTGCCTGAATAAATAGCTCATTCCTTTGTTCATGCTGTCAACCTGCCAGGTGGCAGAAGCATTATCAGTAGTGGTTTTCCCCAGTACAGTAGGGCAGTCTCTGGCTGACCCATGACTTTTGAAGAGCCCAAGGACAAAAAGCTCAGCACTGGGCTGCCTGGCTGAGGAAGGCTTCAGGCAGGACTGCTCCTGCACCATGGGGCAGCCACAAACAATGCTCTGCCCAGTCCCATCTCACTATCAGGGCAATTTCACACCAGTCCATGCTGCCACTCTTCCCTGTTTAATATGATCATAATTATTCCCATCCCACACACTTTCCTTCTCCTGGACACACACTCTCTCCCAGAGGTAGAGGAGACTGTTTTCCTCTGCTCTCTCCCTCTGTTCTCCCCTGCACAGCACGAAGTCCAAATGCCATTTATTGCATCTGTCCATCACTAACCCCTCAGATGTCCCTCATCACACTGACAGGTGTGGCAGGCTCCTAAAGCAAAGAAGTGCACACTGCCCATGGCATGGTGACACCTCCTGCTTTACACCAGGACCTTGGACACCTGGCAGCCTGACTTGCCTCTGTCTGGGCACTAAAGGAGCCCCAGGGTTAAATAATTTTACACCACTCAGTGACAAACCAAGTGACTGTGTTTAATGTTGTGTAAACCTTCAAGGCCCCTTTTTTCGTGCTCTTTTGCTTTGAGCTCCCTCCAAGGTTCCCACATGCTCCCAGAATGGAGGGATCCAGAGCTAGCAACCCCATGGAAACAAGTGCCCACAGGGCAAAGTGAGGATGTGAATATATAAATATTTAACCAGGGGACACAGTATTCCCTGTCCCTCACCCACGTCTGGCAATCATTACTGGGACCATGCCACCCATGACCTGCAGAAACAGGGCAGAAGGGGGTGAAATGCAGCCATCCCACACAGCAGCTCTGGGGCTGCTTTTGAACCCCCATACCCAAATAATGTGGGGCTTCAGCCCATCAGGACAGGACCACATCCTGAAATCCTCCTTCCCCCCATGAGCCCACCTCAGGGCAGCAGCTCACCCCATGGTAGAACCTCTGGTTCAAGGCCCCATCTCCACTTGCAGAGTAATAATTAACCTGGAATTTTTTCCCCACCTCTTCTTTTAAATGACATAGTGAAAGTGAAACAGTGCTGAGTCTTTTCTAGAGATCAAACAGGTGAAGGTGCTGGAGCTCTTGGGCAGGGGCAGACAGGCCTTTTTTTCCACTTTTAACAGCCCCTTTCAGAGGGTAAAGGAGGATGGAGAGCACCACTGTTCCCAGAGGGAGCCCCTTGGCCAGCACATGCCTGAGGGATGGTACCCCAGTGAACTGAGGTGGGTGAGCTGTCCCAGACCCCTGTCCTACAGAGCTGCCCCCCCTGCCACTGCACCTCCACTGGATTTCCTGCAGCACGGAGCTGCTCTCAGTTTCTGTGGATCACCCCTGTGCTGTCCCAGCTCGCTGCGGAGGGGATCACTGCGGTCAGTACTGGGGTATGTATTCCTTTCCTTTCTCATGGGCTCACACCTTTTGTTCCTTCTTCCCTGGCTCTCTCCACCACATAGGTCACCCCTTTGACCATTGCTGCTACTCCACTCTGGCTGCAGAGCCCCCATGAGCTCAGATCTCAGCCTCCTTCCACTGAAATCCCTGGGCAGCGGGGTGCCCTCCTCTCCCTCCACCCTCTGTATGGGCTGTGATGGGTGAGCTCCTGAGCAGGGCAGTGAGTGGTTAAATTCTCCCTCCCGTGAGAGTGTGTGAGGCAGCGTCTGAGCCCCACTGTGCCAGCAGCTCAGCAAACCCATGGGAAGATGCCATCCCTGCAGTTCACAGCCTGTGGAATAACCATGCACAAGGGAGCAAAACTGTGATTGAGGAAGGATGAGATCTATTTCCGGACTCCCAACATGTCTATGGACTGCAATCATTTTTCAGTCTCTGGCTTCTGTGAGCTGCACAGACCTGAGACAGGCAGTTTGTGTGTCACCTCATGCAGTAGCTGTTTCTAATCATTTGAACTGCTAACTCAGCTGCCTTAAGCCTGCTCTGGAGAAATGTGGCATTTTCCATCCTCAGGGCTTTGCAATCTACAACGGCTCCATGAACGGGCTGTATCCACTGGTGGTCTGATGGGAGCCCTTTGCAAGGGAGGGAAGGCTAAACCCCTCTCTTCCCTCTTCCCAAACACCTGGGCCAGCCCTCAGGTGGGCAGAGGGGAGTTAGTCTGTCTGCAGCAGGGCAGGAGCTGAGCAAGTGCAGAAGCTGTGACTGCAGCCCAGCAGCGCTGACAGGAGCGTTTCTGCTGAAATCTGGAATCTCCTGCAGCATCCCCTGCAGCTCGTGCAGAGGTTTGTTTGACCTTGGAGATACCCCTTCTTGGCATGTTGGGATGCAGTGCTCTGAGGCAGGATGAGTGATGTGAACCCTTCCTGCATTGTACTGCCTCCTGTGCTGTAACCATGATGATTCAGAGTGCAGATATAGCTGTGGCTTTGGTGGAAGGGGCTAGAGCAGAGCTCAGCCACCTGCTGGGAACCACTCACCCCTGGGCTACCTCCAGCAGCAGCAGCTCAGGATTTGAGCAGGGCAGAAGTAGCAACAAAACCCAAAGTTGCCATATTCACATCAGAAAGTGGCAACACACCAGTGAGATTCAGGAAGATTATTATTCCTGCATGGCTGGAAATCAACCTAGATGAATGGAAAATAAAACCCTATCTGGTTACCCACTGAAATGGTATGTTTACACAGATTTCAACATCTCTGACATCTCATGATTCCTTGGTGCTGGAAAAACAGTCACCTCTTGCCTGGTTTATGCAGTTAAGTGAAGCTTTCCAGGATACCACGTGTGGCATCTGGTGTCTGTGGGTGGATTGTTTCAGTAGCTACAACACCCTGCCCTGTCCTTGTATTTAGGCACAGGAAAGGAATGGGCCAGATTTTCAGTCCAGGACTGACTTTGGAGACACAGTAATACCCTGTTAAGGACATCTCTAATTCTGCTGTTTCGTGCATTTCAGTGATTATCATCAACCTGTTTGGTAAACTTCCTGTTGAAAGACAAAATAAATAGAAATATGGAGTTAGACACAAGGAGTGTGGCCTCAGAACCAGCCTCTCCAATAAACAGTCCAGGGGAGGAAAAGACGGAGGTCGCCTCTGAACTGAGCAGCTCAGATTTGCAGAGCAGGGACAGTGGATTCTTTGAAAGAGGTATTAAAACCATGTTAAGCATCCGGAAGTCAAAGCGAAGTCCGAACAAAGAGAGAGGGAAGGAAGGTACTGGCACTTGGAATGCAAAAAGACTTCTGCGAACACTCAGGAGCTACGAGGAGAACAAACCCACGATCTGTAATGGTGTGGAGAAGATTGGTGAAGTATGTGAGCCCGTTGAAGCAAAACCTCTTTCAGGTAAGACACCAAACCACCAGTGTCATTTTCTCAGCAGGATAAATGTAACAGTAATTTGCAGTGTGCAAGGCTTGGGCCCAACAGAGGTGCTAAAGAACCAGGCATCCCTTCACAAGGGAGAGGCAACTGCACCCCTTGCATGGACTCGTTGGGTGTTACCTGGCCCAGCCTGGGCAGGCCTCTGTCACTGAACATGCTGCTCTGCAGCCTCCTCTGCAGCAGTTTAGCCATATCAGCAGCCTGCCTGTCAACCTGTCAGTGTGATATTGCCCATCACACATATCAGTCACCAAGATGCTGAGCACGGTTTGGGAGCTGCTGGTCTGACAACACCTAGAAATGCAGTGTGCTATTGCCTGCATTGCCCTCCTCCCTCCCGGACAATTCCTGCTCTTCAGCTCTCAGACTGATGGTCCTCTATCTGCGCTCTGTAGGGTGCTGCAAGGCCTAGAGGGGAAGAAAGGTGGTTTGGCTGTGATCTGGTTTGGAAGCTCCACTTAGGTTCCTAATCTCAGAGACTGCCTTGCATAGAGACTTCCACAGATACTTTGCTCTCTTGCATTGACTTTCTGCCTGTCCTCCTCACAACAGCAGTGCTGCAAGTATTTGGTTTTTGGCTTCCTCAGGCTGGTTACTCTCATGTGTTTTGTCAGCATTATATAAATAGGTCTCAGACAAATTATAACAACTCCCTTTAGCATAGCTCTCACCTTTCCCCAGGCATGAGCAGACTGCGATGATTTTGATCATGGTTTGAGCACTGCTGTCCTCCCCCTTCTTAAGGCAGAAGTGCTACCATGCATTCACCTGGAGATGAACTGAGGTGGAACAACATGGCTTGGCCTTTCCTCAGTCCAAATTTCTAGAAAGAAATTCTTGGTGTAGTGCATAGGGTGCCACAGGGATCAGATAGGTGGGCTGACACTGCCTCACTGCTGTAATGTGCTCTGCTGTGCCGGGAGGTGATTTACTGCTTTACACTGATAGGTTGTGAGGTTGGTAAGCTGGACCTGAGCCCATCTCATAAACTTTGCTAGTCTGATCTCCAAGGGTCATAGATGAGGAGCAGCATAAAATGTGATCACAAGCTTTCTGATCTCCTGCAATAAACAAGCTGAGAAATTGCATGAATAATGCCCATTCTCTGCCCAATAGCTTGTGTTTGGCCTGGACTAGAGCAGCTCTGTCAGAAACACATCCCATCCTGAGATAAGTATGGCAAGTGATGGAGAGTCCACCATGTGCACCATTAAGCTGCATAATAGTTAATTGCCTTTCAATTGCCTTCCTTCAACCACCAGCTGGCTGATCTTGTATTGCTAAATTAAAGATCCATTTAGCATCCAACATCACCTCCCTGAATAATTGTCTGAGATGGTGATTAAATGGTGTTTTCTCACTTTGATAAACAGAACAGAATGTATTCCTCTAGTCTCTCACTGCAAGCATTTGTGTAAACACAGGTTTTATATTAATTTATCTAGAAGAGACTAAGTTAATTGGTAGAATTTCCCTCCCTTCTGAGTGCAGAAGCAACTGTAGCAGCATTTAGGCACTCAAAGATCTATGTGTTCTGTGATGCATCAGTAGTTGGGTTATTTGGCATATTTCTGTCTTCATACAGATACTCTTATGCTACAAAGATTACTTGGTACATATGGCATAAAACCTATGTGCAGACAAGCCCAAGGGCAGAAATTATGGGCTATGAACCAGTCCTTCATATCTTCTTTGAGTGCTCTCCAGTTTTTCCAAATCATTTTTCTATGTGTATGTCCCAGAAGCAGTGGCCACACATGCCTAAATGATACCCTTTCCCTTCTCTTTAATATTTTTCTCATGCCCAGTGGCAGAGTGGCATCTCCTGTTCAGAGCATTTGTTATGATGCTGGAGACAGTGAGAGTTTCCTGGGGTCCCCCAAAAGCTAACAGTGCTCTTGGATCTCCTCAACACATGGCAAATACTTGTAATCTTACATGGCAAATAGGCAGTGGTTCTTGCAAGAGCAAGGCTTTGCAAAACAAATGGGAAACTCAGTAGACCTCAGCCACTTTGGGGATAGCAGTATTTGATGACTTCCCCCCAGCCTCAGCCAAAACCAGCCAGTTCTGGTAGTGGGTGCCAAAAGCAAAGGAGGTGGGGAAAACCTACATGAGACCTGAGCACCAGGAGCACCACAAATCCACAGGTTTAGGTGCCCCTCCAATGCACACACCTCCCCCAGCCACTCAGGGACAGCAGTGCTCAGCACTTGGGGAAAAAAGGTCACTGGTGCAAGGCTGTGCTTGGCACCTGACTGTAGGCTTACATACAGGAGGCTCTCTCAGGGCCCTGGTATCTCTGAGGACATGCTTGTGGGTAGGCTGGGACAGACATAACCATCCACTGAGATACCTGACCCAAGAGCTCAGGACACCCAAAGGGGTCTGTCCTGCTCTGCTCCCTCCCCCTGCCCCAGCCAGAACCCTGGGCACTCTCCCTGCCCTCTTGGGCAGCACACTGAAATGCCCTTTCAGCCAGAGGTGCCAGAGCTGGGCTACACCACCACGGCCAGCTCAGCAGCAGAGCTGTGCTGAGCACAGTGGTATGCAGGGAAACAAGGACATCCATGCTAAAGGAAATCCTGCTGGTAAGGTATGTCCTGAACCATTCCTGTTGCCAGTTCCACCTCTTCTCCACACCAGCAGAGGGGCAGAGCCAGAGGCATTTTTATGAAGCCTGAGCCTCCGGTGTTCCTCTGTGCAGCCTCACCAGCAACTGCTCAAGGTCTTCCTGCAAGGCTATCAGCAGGTTTTTTTGTATTTCCTGTCTCTGTAACCAGCTGTTTAGGGATATGGCTCAATTTGCAGTGATTGCTTTCCCACTGTTTTCCTCTCCTGTGTCAAGCAAGAGCTGGAGAGATCGGGGAGGCCCGGGGGCAGTGTCAGAGGCACTGCTGGGACCTGACTACTCTGAACAGCCCCCTGCAAGTCTGCCTGTCGGGCATCTTGTCCTGTTACCAACCTGCCAATATCCTAGTGCCTGCTTTGTCCCAACCCCTTCCCTCCTCTTTCTGCAGTAATGGAAATCAATGAACTTATTCAGAAAAGACAACTTTTGGAAGCATTTGCAAGTATCAAGTTAATGGAAGATGAGACTATCTCTGAACGGGATGCTGAGAAATACAATGATAACCCCCAAGAGTTTGTACGGAAATCCAAGGATGTGGATTTGCTTTATAATTCCATCACAAATGTGATCCAGTCCATAGTGGAGGGAACACTGGAGGATCCCACTTTAGAGCCTACCCTGCTGACCTCCATGGTGACTTTAATTGCCCGTGAAGAAGCAGCTCATCCCAACACAGACAGTGCTGCTCGTCCTGGGTCAGACCTGCTCGGCAGGCCCAGAAAGTGGAGGGAGCAGTGGAGGGAAGCTATCCACGAGAGTGCAAGAAAAAGAGTCCTAAAGGCACCCATGGCATCAAGGGAAGAAGCAACTTCTTGGCTTGATCTCCACTTACATTTCCTCCAGGAACACCTGAGGGAAGATTTACTGAAAATCAAGTTATCGGTAAAACAGTGCTATCCAGAGGAGTACCAGGTGTGTGACACATATGTGGAAGCTTTTCACAATGCCATTGCCTCACATTTGCAAGAACTCTCCCAGGGACCACTGGACTTCCACGAGCTCTACACCTTGCTCGACTGGGTGGCCAACACCTACCACAGGTGAGCTGCTGTGCTTGCCACAGTTCCTCTGCCTCCTCCAGGGAGCCATGGGGCTGTGGGGTACTCCAAAAGCACTGAGCCATTCTCAGTTTTCAAGCAAGCAAGAGAGATGCAGTGACTACAGTGGACCCAGATAGCAAATCTGTTAACAGGTGGGGACAGAGGTCTGTGGATGAAGCACTTGCTGCTTTTTACAGATCTACATCACCCCATTTTCCCTTCCCTCTCCCACTTGCTGTTCCCACATTTCAGGAAGCTCCTCCTTGCATTTGATAAACGTGCTCTGATAAACCTGCTCCTTTCTGCAGATATTTTGCAAGATCCAACAGCTGTTCAGTGACTTTTCCAGGCACAGGGAGGGGCCTGTCAGGGAGGGCTTCTTCCTGTTTAATTAAAACTGTGATGCATTTGGAAATGGGCCACATTAACCCCCATGCATGGGGTCAGAGTCCTCTTAAAGAGGAGTCAAGACATCATCGAGGGTAATTAGACACATGAAAACAAAGGCTCTGTCTCAGATGTGTCTGCTAGTTGAATGGGCGGGGTTTAAGATGTCTTACAGCTCCTTGCAGTTCAGGGCTCTGGAAAATAAGCATGTGGAAACAGTTATGTCAAAGCAAAATTGTGTCTGTCCCGGTAGCTGGTCCCCAGGTACGGCCTGAACCAGATGTCCAAGGAAGGGACAAACACAAACCCATTGGCAGCCCTCAAAGAACACAAAGAAGGAGTGAAGGCAGGAGTGTCAGCACTGAGCCAAACAGTGGGTCAAAACGGACAGTGACAGAGCAGGGCAGGCAGCAGCACGCTGTTGCCCAAAACACCCCTAGTCTGGGGTAGATTTTGGGTAAGAAACATTTGCACTGCAGGTGGTCTTTGTTTTGAACAGACCTCAACAGGTTTCATCTGTGAACTTGTCCAGTTGCTCTTAAAACCCCACCTACAGTGTGGTGACCATAATGATGTGTGCAACCCCCTCAGCATCACAAATCCCTGCAGACCTCATCTGAAGGGAAACTCCTGCATGGCCCCACCCCAGCATTGCAGGAGAGTGGGGAAAGAAACAAGCTTCAGCAGCCAATGTCTGTACCAAAGAAAAGTGCCTACACCATATTTCTCTAAACTGCTGTGAAAGCATTTATTGAGAGTTTGCAGTTGTTTTGGGCACTGCTTGCAATCACCTGGCTGTTCTGGGCTGTTTCCATTTGATTTTCCCATTCAAAAAAACTTTATTGTCTCTTGGAATAAATAACCAAAAAGGAAGAGATTGACTGACCCGAAATAACTATTGATGTTACAATTCAAACAAATGAAAAAAAGAGAAAGAGATGGGAATAAGCCCCTCCAGTATACATTTGAGACTGTCCTTTCAGTTGTGGTGAGAGTCTGTATTGAAATCTGTGCTGTCCTTTAGAATGAGCAGCAGGCTCTGGCAGCAGCTGGGCTGTGCAATGCTCCACATGTGGAGATGTTCCTCTCTGGGAAATCTCAACCATGACCACGGAAGCATTGACTCCAGGACACCATCAGCAGGCTGGGCTTATTCTCTGCTGAGCAGTCACTCTGCAGCATCCTGAGCTTGTACATTACAGTCCTCACTTGTATCTGAACCTAACTGTGGGTGCAGTGCTGGTGTGGCAGTGGGAACCCTTTCTGGTGCCTGAGCAAATGTGCAGGCTGTGTGTAGGACATTGCAGCCGTGTGCCCCAATTAACAAGATGACAGCTCAAAACTTAGGCCCCACCTTCACCAAGTGCATGAGTATTTTCTTCTTTCTCTTTTCCACCTTCACTGCCCTGCAAGATGCGGTGCCTCCACGGTCCGTGGCAGGTTGCAGGGATAGCACAATCAATTGTACAGGCTAATAACATTTTTATTGCCCCAGAGAGAGAAACACAAGCACTCCCTCCCTTCCCCTGCTTCTGTGCTAATCAGCTGGCCTGATTACATGGCAATCCAGAGGAAAGTGAGCAGCAAAATCAGGTGTCAGCTGAGCCCTCTGTGGGGTCCGACTCTGTAGCTGCACGTCCACCCACCACTTCCATCTGCGGGGGAGCGTGGCTCGTGTTCCAGGCATGGGAGAGCCTTCCAGGTCCTGCTCTGCCACCTCCCCTGGCTCGGGAGAATGCACAGAGACAAATCCCAGGCTGACAGGAGCCGTGATATGACACTGCAGAGGAGGCAGGGAGATGGGCTAACTCCAGAGCAACGTGCTACTACAGGAATTACCCTGAAAGGCATTTTGCGAGCTTGTAGTCGAATGAATCAGCTTCATGTTGTTTATGTTAAAAAGTGAATACTTATAGCACTTTTCATGTCCAAACAACTCAGAAGTCTCATGATTTCTGAAGTGGGCTGGAACCTTAGATCATTTTGGGTTTGAATAATTAGGATTTTGAATAGAAAGGAAAGATTTTCTTGTTAAACCTTGAAAACAAGCAGCACAATTTAAGCCTTAAGTATATTTCTCATGGCTTAATAATTATGTAGCTCATGCTGCATGAATATTCCATCAGTTTATTCACACTCTGAGGCATTATAATTTGTTCATTTGATTCTTTCCAGTGAACTCTTTCTGGGTCATCCTGATCTCAAACCAGAGGTTAAGACAGAAAACCTGTCCCTGCTGTTAACACCAGCTGATTGGGATAAACTGGAAAACGACTACGTTGCTTCGGCAAAGGTGAGAGTTTTGACCTAGTCCCCACGTGCCCCTGAGAGAAGGTACAGGAGCCCCAGCCTCCCAGACAGAGGTCTTGGATGACTGCATTGTGGTTTCCAGCCCCACCAGGTGCTGAGTCCTAGTGGCCCCACACAGAGTGGCCTGTATTCTAAAGCAAAAAATTCCTGAATACCACGTTGGGGACCCAAGCAGAGCCAAGAGGACTACACCAGACCCACTCAGTATGGGAGACACTTACTGAAAGGTCATAGCTGGGCTTCACCACATTATACGCATTGCAAAGTTAGCGGTAAAGGCATTTTAGCTGCTGCTGTCACTGTGTGGGATCTCCTCCAGTACATCTGGGGTTTGCCATCGGCAGACTTTGGGCATCCCCACCAGAGGACACACTCATGGTTCGTGTCCTCTGATGAAGCCACTTCCCAGCCGTCTTTCTGCAGTCCTTGTCTGGCACCCTGTGTAAGGCTTTCCTGGCTCTTTGCTGGGCTCAGACATTTTCTTGCAAGTCATTTCTGAATCAGGGCACAACTCAAGGTGAGCTCAAGGTACGCTGCTGAATGAAATCAGTATTGCTCCACTGTGCTGGTGAAAGATCACTTTTTTTACCAGCAACAAGACTGATTTGTCAACCAGGACTGAGCAGTGCTGCCACTTACCTGACTGGCTGTGCCACTGGAAAGGACTGGTTTGATCTTTAATCCTGACCCAGTGCATTCCTTGTTCTGGAGGACTTTGCAATCAAGCAAACAGCTGACCCACTGTTTGCCTGCCAGGAGAATGACTCTGCTTTGATTTGGGAGTACCTTGCTCACACATAGCACAGCTCCTGGTTTCTCCTAAGGTCTGGAGCAAGGCCTGTAGCTCTGCTCACCTTTCCATGCCGCGTTGGCCACACACACGTGCTGATGGAGCAAAATGCAGCAAGGTGCTGTACTCGTGTTTGCTTCATTATCCTGAGCTGCATGTTTCCTTCCTATGTTTAACATTTAGGGGAAAATCAAAAGTTATTTTGAAAACATCCTGAGACTAGAGGTCATGGAGAAGTGGGAGAAGGAAGTTCATTCAGAAGAGAAGGAAAACCTCTACCACGCCTCACTTGCTTTTGATATTCAAACGGTATTTAATTAGCTGGGGGAAAGTGGGGGGGGGAGGGTCTCTGTGGCTCCAGGGAAACTGGATCGTTTCCTTCTGGGGTGGAGGTACCGCCTCCTGCGATAATTTATGTAAGTCACGCAGTGGCAGAATACATTAGAGCAGAAAATGCCGTTTATTACAACTTTTAGCTCTACCGCTTGCCTTCTAGCTGCAAATTAAACCTGCTGTCAATTGTGTTAGCAACATAATAGGCAACTGATTTTTAAGTCCCTAAACCTCTTTGATTAGGAAGAAGAAAGAGAATTGGAAAAAAGGTGAAAAGAAAAGGTTTCTTTGAAAAAACCTTTGGCTTAAAGAGCAACTTCGTCCCAGGGCTGTGGAAACTGGGGAAAGGCTGTAGGCAGTGACAGCCACTCCAATTTAAACAGTACAAAAAACAAAAGCCCCTACTAGCTTTAGGGACTACAGGGTAATAAATGCAGGAGGGGTTTGGATTAATTCTCATCACTCAATTGGTTGAGTCACTTCAATTAAATAATACTAACAAAAAAAGAGATGGAGAGAGATATAAGGAAAATCAAAGAGTTTTTGCCTGCTGATGTGACTCTTTTTCCATAGAGGAATATTACACATTATGTGATCACGGGGAAGGCAGGTCTGAATTGATTTAGCAGATGGATAGGATGCCTTGGGAAGTATCAGAGTGGGACTGCAACACACCTCAGTCCAGAAGTGCAGCTGGGGTTGTGGGAATGGGAATGTGGGAGGAGTTCCAGTGCAAACGAGTTCAAGGTGATGCCTGACCCTCCGTGCTGCCCTGGTATCACTCCTGAGAAGGGGGCTTGTGTGGACCCTCAGGGATGGGCTTATAGTCACCCTTATCATGGGCTCATACACGGGGACAGCTCAGCTCCCCTTGGGCTTTGGGTTGGGGATTGATCCCTCCAGCAATTCCCCCCAAAAGAGGAGGATGACACCAGGACACCTCGGGGCTCCAGCCAGCATTGCCTCTAACTCACACTCATACAGCAGAAGGGGATGAGCCCATTTAGGGTGGATGGTTACATCACAAATCATTTGGTGCTTCTCGGCCCATTCTGCATTATGATTTTTAAAACTGCCAGAGATTTAATAAAAACCTCCTGGCAACAAGTTGCCCCTTTGCTAGGTGAGTCATTCTCACCGACCAAAGCTACATGAGATCCCTGTGAAGGATGTTTCACCAGTGCTTGTGCCACTCACTGGAGTTTCTTCATTCCCTTTTCTAGATCATCGGGCAGCACATGAAGTTATCTGGAGCTATCAGCAGAGACCTGGAAACAAAAATGCTTGAGTTGTGCATGGCAGAGCTGCTCAAATTCATACCAAGGTCATCACTGTTCTGGGCAGCACTTTCTTTCTAAATGAGTCTCACATTGGTAAAAAACAGGGAAAAGGTGCAGCCACTGGACCAGACACTGGCACTGAGCAGGCACAGGGCTGCTCTTGGGAGAATTAGAGATCACAATGAGCCCAGTAATGAGCAAGCTGCAAAACAACCTGGAGGGAGTCATAAACAGACCAAGATGGGACTCTGTGAGTCCAAAAATCTAATGTCAGGGCTCTGGGAAGTAGCTGCTATCTGGATAGGGATGGGACCACTGCAGTCCCATCTACCCAGGACTTTTGTGACATTGGATACTGGTCACTTGCAGCTTCAGTCATAAGCAAGCAGTGGTTATGGACCCCTCAGACCCAAAGCCTTGTCCAAAACATCATCTAGGTATCCTGGGATGAGTCCTGATGAGTGGTTTTCTCTGGCATCCCATGGCTGTGGGCATAAAAAATGGCTAATGAGACCCTCTCTGCTACACCCTGGCAAAACACACTGCTGGGCTGCCTCCTGAGTCCCTTAAAATTTACCCAGTGTCCAAAGGAGATTGCTGAAATAATATTTTTACTTTTTCCCTTTGTTCTTCTTTTCCCTTTTCTTTGTTCTCTTCTAATTTTTTTTCCCTTTTCTTTTTTTTTTTTTTCTTGGTAATGTGTAAAATGCAAGCTGGAGCAGCCAGGGCTCTCAGATTGAGGGACCACTGAAACTTAAGCTTTTATTTAAACAAACCTGAGATGCAAGTGGCTGGGGCCAGCTCAAGCAGGTTCCTTTACCCTGACAAAGAATGGGACCACCAGGCAAAGCCTGCCTGAGCACACAGCCTCCTGCCTTCAGCATGGACCTGGCTGTGAAACAGCTGTCAAACCCATGAAATTGGTGCTACACAAAAAACAACTACCTAACAACCATGCTGAGGTTTTGGGGAGGGGGGGAAGGTAGGTGTGCTGCCCTATTCCTCTATATCTTCTGTTGTAAAATCAGCCCTCACCAAATCCTTTCCCCGTGTGCTAAAGGGCACATAATATATTGCCCCAAAAACCAGAGAAAAGAAGGCTCAGACTTATAAGTCTGTGTACCACACCTGCAATTAAACCCTCAGCATGAGGAAAAGGCAGAGATTTGGCCTCCCAGTATCCCTGGCATCTCTCCAAAAGTGCTGTGTACCTGCTCGGGCGAGCACATCCTAAACCCATAATTATCTGCCATCTATTCCCCTCCACTGCACACACATGTTATGACAGCTGGAAAAAAACTTGTCTGCACACAGAGGGGACAGGTTGGGCCAGCCACGGGTGTCTCCTGACACCACCATGTACACAGAAGATGAGGCATCCTCAGTGCCCGCACCGTTAGTGTTACCGGGCTGTATTTTCCTACAGGTTTGAGCAGGAGTTCACGGCGTGGAGCACTGCCCAGGACAGCCCCATCTTTGTGCCCTATCTCGTTGCCTACATCAACAGCTTCCAGGACCTGGTGTAAGTCTGCTCCTCCTGAGCCGAGCTGCTGCATTTCTGGGGTGTGGGAGGGTGGCAGGATCTGTAAAGGAAAGACCAAGCTCTCCTTGAGGTGCCCTGGTGGATGCTCAACCTCCAGCAGTTCCAATCTCACGGGAGGATATTCCCCAAGGGATGCAAATAAAAGCCACAAGCGTGAAGAGACAGAAATGTAGATGGATCCAATGGTTGCATCAGAGTTTAAAACTCATTTTCAGGGCGTCTTTTTCAGCCTCAGGGGAGGTTTATTTCCATTTTTTTGTTCTGGAGGTTAGCAGAATAATCCTAGAAACATGGTCTCAAGGCTGCCTTTGGGCTGGAGGAAACTCTGTGAAAGCACTCAACCCAAAAATAAATGCCTGCCATTGCTGCTGGCATCTGGAACTATCCGGGCTTTGCATGAATTTGCACGAAGCCACGTGTTGGAAAGTACCACTGATGAACAGCTATCGTCAGGCTGACTGTCACAGATCTATCACTCACCCCATACGCGGGATGGTGCCAGTGAGTGCATGTCCCAGGCACTGGTCCATCAGCCCGTGCTGAGGCGCAGGGGTCCATCAGCATCTGGGGCTGTCTCTGCCATGCAGATGTGACGCTTTGGTTTGCCAGCCCAGCAAAACAACACAGGACTAGTGCGTGGGCTCTGGCCACCGAAAAGCTTGGGTTGTGATCTCCAGCCGCTGCTGCTGCACCGCTGCCTGGCTCTGCCTCCGGCAGGGATGCGTATGCCGAGTATTATTGCGGGGATGGAGGGGATTTCGGGCTCGGTGGCTCCGGAGCCGCCGGCTCCAGCCGCAGCGAGCACTACCGCCGGGAAGTCTCTAGATGGCACGGTCTCTCCAGCAATGCTCACCTCGCCGAGGAACTGGCTTTCCCTGCCTCCTGCTGCCCCTGCGGGACACTGCAGAGGGTGAAGGGAGACGCCAGCCCCAGGCAGGGAGCTGGCAGGGCTCGGGTGATGGGGTTATTCCTGAGTCAAGGTAAACATTCATCAGCCTGGGGTGAAGAGCTGTGGGGCAGACGTAGGAGTCCTAACAGCACAATTTTTTGGATGCTGGACCCAGACTTCAGGTATTCAACCAGAGTTACAGTCCTGAGCTCCAGCCTGGGATGACAGGGATGGTGTTGGGCGCTTTATAGTTCTGCCAGGGCAGCCTCAGACATATAAATCCGGGCAGTGAAAGGAACCTGCTGCTCTCTGTGTTTACAGCAGTGGATGTGGCACATCCAGGAAAGCTTGGGCATCACTGGTGATGACTTTTTTTGTGGTGGTGTTGCCTCAGTTCCCCCCCTCACCAACACTGAGCATGTCACAGTGGGACAGGGATGGAAAGTGAAAAGAAAGCCAGAGGTTGAAATGCCCCTAAAGCACACACACACACACACTGGGAATTTCATTACCCTCTCAGAAGTTTTCTTTCTCATAGGATAAAACATTGCAGAAGTATGCACTGTCCTCAGGAAATTCCACCCCTGTAGTTTCCATCCCTGCAGTTACCATCCCAGCTGCTGCTGATAGACATTGTGTGGAGTGAATCACACAGGCTCTGGGTGACACGGGGTCAGCAGCTTTCCCTTCTCTGGCTTTATTATTTACTTTTCCCCCATAGCCCTCAGTTCTCTCTCAGATACCTGGAAATCATTTAGCAGAGGTGTTGCTCAAGTGAAAAAGCAACTGGCCTACGCAACTGCTCCGCATGGCTGCACTGTCCCACCTGATGAGGAAATCTGTGGGGTTTTTTAACCACAGTTACTCAGCTATGCTTAATTTTCAGTGTACGGGATTGTGCAAAAAGAGCCATTACTTTGACTCATTAAGTGTTTCCAAGAGGAAGTACTAGAAACACAAGTTTATTTAAAAATAATATCCAACATGCCAATCCAGATAACATGCTTAGGGATGTGTAATAGTTTACATTTTAACATTAAGTCATTGGTGATCTCTGTCTCTCTGTAGGTCAGGGTTAGAAACAGCGTTTAAAGTCAATACTGAAGAACTGCAGAAGATTTTGGCAGCTCTGACAAGGAACTTCACAAATATTTTCTTAACCAAATTAAGAACAAAAGCACAGGTAAGAGGATCTTGGCCACATTATTTCCTCAATATAAGGGTTGTGTGCAGCAGCTGAGGGTCGTGGCCCTTCCCTTGTCTCACCAACTAAACCTCATTTTGCAGCACATGACATTATGGTCCCTCCAAAATGCATTTAACACTTGTGGAAATCCCCCTTAAAAAGCAACACTTCCAGAATCCTGGGAATTTTTTGCTATGAGCAATAATACATTTTTCAAGCTGTTAATAACAATCAAAAGAAAAGGGTATTTAGCAGCTTCCAGTCTCTCAGGCAAAGCAGTGGGGGAAAACCTTGCCCATAGTGAAGCACTGGAGAGGCCAGCTGAACACCACCAATGGGACACTTTTCCTTCTATTAAATAATTCGGATTTTTTCAGGACTTTGACTTAGTGATTCACAGATCTATCAGAAACCTCTTCAGACAGGACAGAATTCATTCTGGTAGAGGTGGTTTTTCCAGGCTGTTCCCATGGTGACAAAAGACTGATTGTTCCAGAATGAGTATGCTAAACATCTGGTATCAACTGATAAAGCTCTGATAAAATTTGACTTGTGTTAAGAGGCCTAAAAGGCAATGTGCTGCAATGCAGTTTGTGCTTCTCAGGCGCTGCAGATGGGCCTTTCTGCTCTCAGCCAGTTGGGGTCCACTAGCTCCAGCTGGTATAATACCAGAGATGGGGGAAATCAAACCTTTTGTCCCATCCCTTTTCACTCATCCTAATTCACTTTCTAAATCCCCAAACATAACTTCCAGAAACTAAGACAGTCATGGAACTTCTCCAACCTCAGCCAAGCCCTCCTGGCCAAGGGGACTTTCCAGTGACTGCAGATCTTGTCTTGGAGCCTAAGCAGCAGGCGAGGAAAGGCCCCAAGCCAAGGCATTGCGCAAGAGAGCTGAAATGTCGTGAGAACTGAGAGAGGCCGAGTCAAAGCATTTCTAAACAGATCTCCAGCAGGCTGGGAGCACAGCAAGGGGGGAAATATTGGGAAGAAGATTGCCAGGAGTCTGAAGATCCTGAGAGCTAGGAGGAGAAAAGGGGACATGCCAGAGGAAGGATATTTTGCATTTGGCCCTTAGGGAAGTCTCTTCCAGGTTCCAGAAGTCTTTAGCAGATACTGCTGTTTCTATATGAAGGTACATTAGCTCTAGGGACCCAGCAAAGGAAAATAACCTGTTGAGGACGCTTGGTGAGAGTGCCTTGTACCCAGGACAGATGGGAAACGGTGTCATCACTCCCATGTCATCACTAACCGTGAGGTGTAAAGCTGGAGATGCTCCCAGCTGCCATCCCCCCACCACCACATCGGAGCAAGAAGGAAAATCCCAGCAAGACTCCATGCAGGTCTGCAGGAGTACAGAGAGCCTCCTGTAAGGGCTGTGAACACGAAGAGCTTGATTTCCTTATGGAGAAGGCTGTAGAGGTGATGGATTACTGGGCTAATTTCCAACAGATTCACTACCAAGTGACTTCTCATTTCCACAGCTGGTGCAAACCCGTGCAACACTGGCATACATGGTTGCCCACCACAGCCTGTTCTAGTCATGCCTGAGTTTCCTGTGATTAACATTCTCATCTCTTTCTTCCCCAATACATTAGAGAAACAAATTTATTTACCTAAAGAAATAGATTTGGTAGATCAGAAGGTGGCACAGAGCAAGGAAATGAGGTATCCCAAATAAGCCTTTAATGCCAAAACATCTCCTGCTCAGGGTGTGATGGTTCTCCCCTCCGCACTGGGGCACCTACCCAGGAAGGGGAGACATGGGTGTGAATTCCCTGGGGTGGAGAGAGAAGCCCAGCCTGCACCTGGTGTTTCTTCATGCAGAGGGGTGCTCTGTGCTTTCAGTTCAAGCCTGAGATCAGGTGTATAGCTGGGTTCCTTCAGCCAGGGCATCATCAGCTAGTCTGGATATCCCTGTGCCATCAGTGAGTTGGTCTTTTTTCAGCCACTCCTTAAGAAAATCCTGACCAAGAACTGGATTTTGGAGACGGAAAGGCCGGACTCGCTGGCATCGGCAGTCTCGCAGTTCTCTGAGCACCTGCAGCACATGAGGGAGCCCCTGGGGCAGGTAGGCAGCCGGTCCCACGCCTGGGCACAGGGATGCTGGGGGCTCACACCATCATTTTCAGGCTGTGGTAAGACCTGCAGACTCCTCTGCAATGGTGGTTGCTCTTTATAACTGTGGGGGCTGCAGAGATGAGTGAGTGTGTGCTGATGGTGTGCCTCCTCTGCGCCCTCAGGTGCTGCCAAAGACCTGAGAGCCTTCCCTGCCCTCTCTCACTGCCTTGGCCTTGAATGGACAAAAAACCCCACAAGGTTTGCTTTTTTTTAACCAGGAGCTTCTACAGGAAGTTCATAAATACGTGGTGAAGGAATATATCACACAGGTCATCAAACCCAGATGGAAAATGAACAGGGAGACACGGCAGCAAGTGAGCAGGAAGATGAGCCTGGAAGCTGCAATCATTCACAATACACTCCTTGATCAGGTATATGAGCTCTCTCCTGGCACACCCTGGCTGCCCCACTCTCAGAGGTGCAATATTCCCACCTGGCTTCCCACAGACCAGGCAGCAGGCTCTTGAGGAGGCCAAGCCTCAAAAACATAGAAGTGCTTAAAAGAGAGTGAGCAAGGTGGTTACTGCAGGTTCATGGTGTGGGTTACCAAAGGCAGCCTCTCTGCATTGGCAGCTTGTGCATGTTCAGCCAGCAGCTCTCTGATGGCAGCACCTGGTGTTTTGGCATGCTCCCAGGGAGCTTTGCATTGGGTGGTTCATGTGCTGTAGGATGATGCTCATCTGGTGGCAGCTTCTTCGTGGGCCTGTTCCCTCAGGATACGGGATGCATTTTGTCACCAAAGGATCCCTGCCCTGGATACAGCTCATGGAGTTGAGTCCCATGAGAAAGTCCATCTGGGTACACAGTCTGCATACAGCAGGGTGTGGGGAGAAGGTGGTGGCTGTCTGCGTGTTTTGTGACTAGACAACTTTTACAACCCAGCCCTGGAGGTGGGGTAACTGAGGTTCCTGTTAATAAATCCTCTGGGCCAGATTAGAGTGGCACAAAACTGATTGACCAGTGTGAGATGTAGATAGATAGATATAGATATAGATATAGATATACACATAGATATGTATGTGTGTGTGTGTATATAAATATATATATATATATATATATATATATGGCAGGTTTATTTTAAAACAGTGGAAAGGAGGTATGTAGCCATTTTGGTTATTACCTGTAGTAATATAACAATATAAAAGTATAAAAATATCACTTAAGAAAATATACAAAGAAAAGAAAGAAAGGATAAGAGTAGATAGCTGAGAGGAAAGGTATTGCCACCTGTGTATCCAGTGACAGGACTTGATTGTTGCAATTTAGGTGTCTGTTGGTCAAAACAATGGTCGCCATTGGTTGAGTCATTAACCTTTAACATTTCTGTCTCTCACAGCAACATCAGTCTGGGATTTTCAGGGAAGTCAAAGTTGAATTCATTGGATTTTGTGGAAAGTCAGGCATCCAGGGCACTAAATCCCCTCTCAGAGACGAGGCACATGAAACTATCAGGCAGCAGGAGGTGAAGTCTCTGGCATCCACTGCTATGCTGGAGCACAGCCACAATGCCCTGCTCGCAGTCTGGCTTGCTTGGGTGCTCAGGAAGTGCAGGGCCAGGCCTGGGGGAGCTCCCAGGGGTACCTTGCCACTGCCACCCAGCACCCTGCTGCCTGCCCGAGGCAGCCTGTCCTGCCTGCACCAGTCCTGGCTCAC
Source organism: Dicrurus megarhynchus (assembly GCA_013399195.1). Lineage (NCBI taxonomy): Eukaryota > Metazoa > Chordata > Aves > Passeriformes > Dicruridae > Dicrurus > Dicrurus megarhynchus. The sequence goes on along the minus strand of VXAD01013801.1, from coordinate 939,689 downwards.
ACCAGTAAATACACCCCGCTGCCACGCTCTTGCCACAGGGAAAAAGGCATTTAGCAGGTGCTGCTGTCCCTGATGTCCCCATGTGACTCTTTGTCCACAGGGCTCTGACGCCGACTGGCTCCTCCCCGCCATAGACCACATTGCCAATATCATTGGCGAGAAGAAAAAAGACAAGATCAAGGCGTATGTCAAGGAGCTGTGCCAGGACTATCTAGACATCAGGTACCTGAACTGGCAGATGCCAGAACTGTTGGGCTCCATCCCAAACAGCACCAGCTCGCCCTGTGCCCGGGCCGAGCTCTTCAGCTTCTCTTTGTTGGTGGCCACACGTTAGAGATCAGGGTGCCAGCAACAGTGGGAATCCCACCTTATTTTTCTCTCTTTATGACTGCATAATTTTTCTCTTTTTCCCCTGTCTGCTGTATCTTATAATGCCCAAAAATTACCCTAAAAGCCTTTTCATTTTAGAATGGAATGGAATATAATAGAACTGTTTCAGTCTATTAGGAAGGGACTTACAGTGATAATTCAGTCCAACTCCTCATCACTTCAGGCCTTACCAAAAGTTAATGTAAACAATAAAGGGCATTGTCCAAATGCCTCTTGAGCATTGACAGGCTTGGGACATCAACCACGTCTCTAGGAAGCCTGCTCCAGTGTTAGACCACAGCTTCAGTTAAAAAATGCTTCCTAATGTCAAGTCTAGAGCTCGCCTGACACAGTTTTGAACCATTCCCATGCATCCTCTCACTGAATTCCATTTTATTGCTCAAAATGAACCTTGTTTCACAGTAAAGCTCTAGTTTGCTTTTCACTGCATCACCAGTATCAGCCCTATCTGCCAATTTGCAGGTTCCAGATTTGGAACAAAGAGTTTGTCTCCTGTTCTCAGGCTCAGACCTCAAAGTGTGGCAGCCATTGACACAGTTCAGCTGCAGTTTCTGAAACGGCCTCAACACAACCATTAAATTTTGGAATAAATTACAAATTCTTTATTTTGTACTTTCCATTTGCTGTTCCAAGGCTGCATCTGGAAAATTTAAAACTCCTGGAAAAGTAAAGAAAGTGATTAGCTCTGTGCATGGCTAAGCAGCTGCGAATCAGAAGTTACCTCCTCTTCTACAGCTCTTCTTTCAACCACTGAGAATGAAACCAGTGGTACAGATTGAAATAAATTCCATTTCATCAGAGTAATTTCAGAAAAAAAACCCCAAAAGTTTCAGCACTGGATGACATTTATGCAATCAAAATAATATGTAAGATTTAAGTAATTGCTAGAATACTGAAGTGGACCCTCAAATATGAGAAAAAAGATCACATTAAAATATATTTTCCTCTCCCCAAAACTGAGGCTCAAAATTTTTCATAACTAGATTTTACATGAGTGGGTCAGATATGCTTCAGGCTTGTCTGTGTGGGGGAATTCAAGACATGGACATGTAAGGGAACAATTGTTCCTGAGTAATTTCCTAGGTGAACATACCTATCTTACAAAAGAATCCCCACAAACAAAAAACAAACAAAATCAAACAAACCCCAATAAGGGTTTAATCCCAGTGGCCAGACTAAGCTGAAAAAGAGGCAGTGCCTGTTCTGGGAAGGGTGCCTGTACTGGGAGGTAAATAATGGCTAGTCATCAATAATGGCTATTTGAAAACAATTTTCCAGTCAGAAAAGCCATTTACAAGGCTTTGATTTGTGGCACTTTTTCATCATTAGCCTCTGACCCAAGCCAGGTTTTAAGGCTTGTTCTCTTGGTTTATCTAATCCCTGACTTTCCATTACTGAGTAACATTATTTTGAACAATGAAGTTCGGAAAACGAGGCGGAATCTGCTGGACCTGCATTGCTTCCTGTTCAGGTCCCTGTTAATTTTCCCCCTGAGCTCTTCAGAGATGTTGCTGAATTTGTATACACTGAGATTACTGGAACAGGGTACGTTTTCAAGTTGGCTTTCCAGCTCTAATCTCATTAGTGACTATCAGCTTCCTAAATATTAGCACTTCCATTACTCATCTCAAAATAATCATTACACAAAAGGTCTGCAGCCTCTCTGGAAAACTTGCAAAAGGCATCATGGGTGTGGAGAGAGAGGAGGAAATTCCCTGAAGCACCAGCAGCAGGAGGCTGTCCCACCAGTGTGGTGTGGCAGGAGCTGCTGCTCGCTGGTTTGGTACCTCCAGAGGCTGCAGGCTCCCATCCTGGTGGCTCCTCCAGCGTGGCAAGGGGTCGGTCCCTGGCACTTTGCTATAGCCTTGTTCCATCTCCAGCACAGTTGCTGGTTGCTCACCTCTGGGCTGCTTTTGCTGGCCAGGTCTGAGAGAGGTCTTGTTTGGTTTCTGCAGGAAGGAGCACATCCTGGCCATCCTGGCGCTCCGGGGGCTGGGCCGTGCCAGGAGAGCGGCGATTTTTCGGCAAGTCCACCATGCACAGGAGAGCGCTGACGGAGGGGAGGGCAGCACGCTCTTCGCTGAAATTGATGTTCCAGTAATCATCAGGTGCTTCTAACACAGGACCAAAACAGCAGTCAGCATCCTGCCTCCTCCTACACTGCCTCTACACATGATCCAAAATCTGCTAACCCACCTTGGTCCTCTGCAAACCCAAATTTTTGACTGCTGTGGAGAAAGGAGTACTTTCCTGAACTTGCTACCCCAAGTTCAGAACCCCAAGGCAACAGATGCACCAAGACACTGACCTCCTGCAAGAGCTCCTGGGCAGCAGCTCCAGCCCAGGCATGGTGCTCCACATGGATTCTATTACTGGGAGGCTGCTCCACTGTTTGGTACAAGATTAAATGTATTTTCAGAGAACAGGAGAAAACCAAAAGCAGTTCACTCAGAGCTATATTAAGGCCTCAGTGCTATATTAAGGCTTGGACTGTGCTCTGCATAATTATACAGCAGCAGAGCAAGAGCCTCCCTCATAATTAGTGCCCATGAGCAACCGAGGGGACAGAGCTTGGGCAGGGATGTGGTAGCACCCAAGTTTTATTTCCTGCCCCACAGACCAGCTGGCTGAGCTGGCATGACACAAGGTCATGACGTTGTGACCTGAGGCCACAAACCACTACCTGCCTGGGGAGGAAAACGCTGGTTAACCAAACCCCACAGCTGGGACACGCAGCACATGGAACATTCTGCCCTCCAGGGTGGCCCCCATGGCCCCTCTGGCATTTCAGCAGATTTTCCTCACATGAGGGCTGGGCTGCCTTGCAAAACTCCTGTTGGACTGAAGATCTGTCCATGCCATCACATCTCCGTGTGTACAGACATGTCTGGATTGGATATGCCATGTGGAGGGAGGCTCCAAGTTCTCCTTGACTTGGGGAAAGTGCCACCATGCCTCTAGTCCATTTTCTTGCATGATTAAATGCATTTTAACAGACCTGTTACAATCTGACTGCAGTATGAAACCTAATGTGAGGTGGACAGACAGTGCTACAGATGAGATCCTCACCTGCTGTAAACCGGCGTCATCCCATTGATGGGCATAGATCACCATAGGGTTAACTCCACAAAGGATCCAAAGCATTACATCCACAATCTGCAGGGGAGATTGAAAGAGACATTCAGCAGCCTACAGCTGTATAAATCTGATTTTATTTAATTCAATTTATCCTTTAGGTTGCCCTCTGCAGGATTTAATCTAAGACTACGGAGATGTGTTTATGATCTATTAAAATGATAAATGTGGACATGGCACAGCCCTGAACACTATTTTTTCTTGCAGAAGAGCTTACAGCATCAGCTGCGAGCCTCTTCTGTTTCCTTTGCTTCAGGTTGCACCAGTATAAGTTTCAGTCTGGGTGAGCAGCAGGTGCTGGTGACAAGCCAAGGGAAATTTTCTGATGGATAAGAAGTACAGAGGGCACCTTGAATTCACAATCATCATATGAAAATTTTTCTAAGGTAGACTTGTTACCTCCACAGTCAAGATAAGGTGTTTTTCTAAAGATGGCTTTGAAATATCAGGTATAAATTGAGAGCTTGAAGCAGGAAATCCTGGGAGGAATTTTCTGCCCTGCATCATTCTTCAATACATCTCATGGCAATTCCCACAAACCGTCAGCTTGGTGACTCTCTGTATTTGCTATAGAGAAGGAGAAGTAAAATATCATCTGGTCCTCCCATTAGGTGTGCAGAACACATGAACACTTCAGAGCTCCCCTCCCCTGTCCTGGGGACATGGTGCAAGCAGGGAGCCCTGTGATTACACCCCCCATGGGCCTGTGAGCTACATTTTCCCTCCCAGCAGCAGGGAAAGGCATCAGTGCTGAAAGATTTACATTTATTGTTAAAAGGATTGACTAAGTGGGAGAGATACAAAGAGGATTTCGACTTTTGCAGGCTAGGTCTGAGACTTCTAAAACTGCACTCCTGGAGTGCAGGATTTGAGGTACTAAAGCCTCAGTGAGGGATTTTGTGCATCAGAAATTTTCGTCTACCGTATATATATCTCTCATCCAAGCACCTCACGCAAGGCATCGGTGGCATTTTCCCAAGTGCATTATTTAAATGTATACTGGGGTTTTCAATCTCATTATTTTACTGGCAGACCCTCCACAAACCAGCTGCTTTTCCTCAGGCTCCAGCTGCCTGTCCCTGGGATTAGATAAGGTGCTCAGTTTCCCTTCTCTAATAAAAGCAAGTTGCTCCCCTGAAGTCATGGAGGAAAGCTGGGCACAATGGTCTGCCTTTTGTCACAACCTCTCTTGGGACACTCAGATCCTGCAGCCTGGCATCCTGTGAGCCAGTGGCAGGCGCACAGCCAGCTTCCTCTGGGAGCTGCTGCTCTCTGGCTTCTTGCTCTTGAGCAAACCAGTTAACCCCATTATGGCAAGGCCATGGTTCAGTCCTGCCCCAAGAGCTGTGCAAGCAGAGAGGGGGCTCCAGGATGGGTGAGGAGCAGGGGTGCCCCTGGGCAGGGGGATGCTCAGTCTGGGCTGCAGAGCAGACCCTGGAGCCAGCTGAGCAAGGAAAAAGGAAGGGATGTGCTTTCCAAAATGAGCTGCTGCTGTCCAGCTGTCTTCTGTGGAAGACCCAGTCTTCATTCCAGCCACATTTCACAATCCAAAAAATAGAAGAAAGGCCTCCCAGGGCTTTTAAATGTGAAATATGCTGCTCTTGTAGGAAAGTGCCTGTTAATTCCTTCTTCTTGTTGTTTCTCTGTGAAGAAAAACACCATCATCCCTATTCCTATCCCAGCACAGTTACATTCCCTCCAGGACACACTTCTCACTTCTACCCCAGAGGGCCCAAGCTACTACATGCAGATGTATCTCTGGTGAATAATGCTGTCTCAAAAGTGTCTAACTAAATGGAAAAGCCAAACTCTCTCCAGATTTAGCTTCTCAGGGGTGAATGTTGCATTTGGGAGCGGGAGGAGGCAGATCTGGCTCAGCCGACAGTGCTGTGTGGGTGGTGAAACATGGTTTTTTTGTTTCAGAGGTCTCTGCTGTTTCACAATACTGTTTGTTTCTGGTTTGGGGTGAAAAGCAAAGGGTCAGTGACAGCAGCCAGGGTGCATGAGCTGGCGCTTGCCATCTGCTGGAGACCAGCCATTGAGTGCCACCATTTCAGCAATTTTGCTCTGTGAAGTTGTCTTTTCCTGGAAGGAAGATATGGGAAACAGGCTTGCTTGAAGCAAGAAAGGAAGAGTACCAAGACATCACAGTGAATGCCCAGAAGGCTGTTCCTCAGCTGGGGATGATAATCAACAAGTCAAAATATTCCTGAAAAAAGCCTTTTAGTGCAGCACCACTACAATGTTCAGCTCCCTGTCATGCAGTATCTTTCAGAAATGAGTTCTCAATTGGTATAAAATATTAAGGATGATATATTATTTAATGATTCTTCAGAAAGAAGAGGAATGATGTATTGCATCCACTTTACAGGCTAGGTGATGTGGCCACCACCCCAGCACACATAGCTGGGATGACAAGAGGTGCCAGGGCATTATTATCTCAGGAATGGCTGAAAATTAAAGTTGTATTAGTTTTAGGCTTAACTGCTTTAGTAGTTATACATCACACTTCTCCCAAGTACCGGTGTTTAGCAAACATTTATCTTCTGTATTTTGCATCTTTCTCCATGAAATCTTGTGTCTGGATTTACTGCCCCAAAGCCAGTTATTTTGGTTCTTTGGTATTGGGCAGATACAGGAGTGTTCTGCTCAGGATCACCATGCACTTCCATCCCTTGAGGACAATTTTATGTAATTCTGCTAACAACATCATGACATTACTACTGGGATTGGCCCACCTTCCCCATAAAACCTGAGCAAGAGAGCAGTCAGGTTGCTGGAGCATTGATTTAAACTATTTGCTATCACTGTTACAGTAAAAAGACAGTATTGGGAAAAGGTAAAGGCTGATGTACATTAATGAGTAGCAAAAGTGCATTAACTTTTAAAGAACTACAAGAACTTTCTCTAGTCCCAGCTTGAGGACACTGAGCACGTGAACTTTGCCTCCCTGCCTTCACCCGTCACACACAGCCTGCAAATAGCCTCTAATACTCTTCCAATGTAGTACTTTCAATTTGTGCTTGTAAATTCATACCACGCCATTAGAATGCATTTTTCCAGAAAAGAATACGTAAGGCAGAGAAAACTCTGGAAAAAGGCTGTTGTAGTATTTTTGCCATCTTCATGCTACCTGAAAGTCTTGAAATGCCTGTGTAAGGCTTTCCTCCAAGCTGCACAGAGATTGTAGCTCTTGCTAAATGAGGCAGAAAGAGTGAATGGCAGATTAAAGGTGAGCACCTAAGTCCCAAGACGGCTGACCAGGCATAGTTTATGCTTGGCCAGGCATGAAATTGTGCCTGGCAGCACGAGTAGGCCTGTAGCCTGAGCTCCATAATGAGTGTGGGACTGGGGACATGCCATGGCTTCATTAGGGGGTGCAGGATTATGCCTTGGTTCCCAGGACTGTGGGGAGACTGGCATCAGGCAAGACAGAACTGCTTTTGTGTGAACAGCATTACAAGTGCAGAAAAAGCAAACCAAGCCAGAAGGCAGAAAGGGGGCTGCACTCAGCCCCTGGGAAGGGGATGGCAACCTGCAGCCGGGAAAGAGAGGCTGAGAGTCAGAAGAAAGCCCAGAAAACAGGAATGATTTCACAAACTGCACCCACAGAGAAAGGGAGCTTTGCTTAATATTGATCAGTGCAGAGCAGTGGCCTTCAATTTTTTTCTGTCTATGGACTAAGGAAGTACCTCCAGGGGAGGCACAGACACAGATGTGATAATTGTCTTTCAGTTGGTTAAAAAATGGCTGGAAAAGGGAAGGAACATGCTCCTCTCCATTTTCTGTGGGTGTCAGGCATAGAGAAGCTTCTACTGCAGTAAGTAGATCCAAGTTAGCAGCAAAACCACCACTACTGCTGACAGGGCTGGACTGCTGAGGACAGCGTGTCATCCCTACCATCAGGGGCTTTTACAGAATCACAGAATGGTTAGGATTGGGAGGGATGCCAAAGATCATCTCATTCCAACCCACCTGCCATGAACAGGGACACTTTCCACCAGCCCAGGTGGCTGATATCCAACAGCACTTCCTGGTGAAGCACATCATGGGAATTCCAGAACTGAAATGAAGGGAAAATCAAACTCATCACGGAAGTCCAGCACCTTGAGCAAGGCACAAAGTGCTGGGGATCATTTCCTGAGTGAGGGAACTCACACCTTTTCAATACTTCTGTCCAAAACTTGGGGAAAAAATATTTCCTGAAAGAACTGTGCCATGAATAGAAGCTCATTGAGTGGATAAGAGGCAATCATGGAATTAATCACCAGGGATTCATGAAGAGGCACAAGGCCAAAAGTCTGGTGGCTTTTGTCTCCAAAAGCACGTCATGCACTCGCGGACCGTCATCTTCCCCTCACAGCCCCAGCTACAGCACAGGAATGAATTGGTCATGCTTTCGTCTTGAGAGCTCTTTAAACAAACAGGCCTTGAGCCTCCAAGGCACCATCAAAAGCCCACGGTGCCTCTTTCCCTCAGTGGTCTCAAGGCTGAATCCACTCTGTGCCTTGCTAAGCAGCTGTTAGTCACCCTCTGAAACAAAGAGTGATGACGGGAGCGCTGTCTGCGAGCAGACGTGGACAGAAACAACAGCCCAAAGGCCAGGCTGGATTTGCCTGTGGTGAGATGTTCTTCCAGCAAGCTCAGGATGGAGCTGTTATTTGGAAGCACCAAATGGAATTCCACATGTGACATTTCAGCACTGCCTGCAGGGAGGAGGCTGAACCTGAACATACCATTTCCTCTGCTTTTGGCCTGACCCTTGGGTCTGGGATTTCTCATTTCCACCAAAATGCCTTTTGCAAGTGATTAAATACTGAGACAGCTCAAGGTTGTGTATCCTAAGTGAATTAATTTTTTAAAAAAGAAGATTTCTTTGCCTTGCAACAGGGCAGGAATACTTGAATGGATGTCTAATTTTGTTCTATTAAACATTCAAAGCAGGAGAAAATCTTGAGTTAAAAAAAACTGCCTGCAGACAGGCATGACAACTCACAGCAATATTATTCTGTTTCCCAAAGTTATTCACAATCCATTGCAAACAAGAACTGCTGTGTCTCCACAATCAGTTGACCTTCAGCCTTGGTATATGGATTTAGATGCCATTGTTTTAGTCACAGCAAGAAAAATGAATTGCATTGTTGCTGTTCCAGCTGTATTTCTGGGAAAATGCTTGCATGGGGTGTACCAAACAGAACCCTCAAAGGAATATTATTTTCCTCAGTTAAATATAAATATATATATATATATATATAAATATAACTGCCCTTTCAACCTCTTATGAGTGAAGCAGCTTTTTCCTGATGCAGGTGGAGAGAAGCCTGACGGAGTTTAAAACACATGCATGGGGCTTATCTTTACATACTGCATCCAAATTATTGACTTTACATAGACATCGCAGCACTGGATTTCATATCCAGCACTCATATTTACTTACTTTAGATATTTTCCTCTTTTCTCTGAAGGTGATGTTCAAAATAATTATGACAACCCCATCCATTTAGCAAGTGGTTTAGGAAGGATCCATGTCTGGCCACTGTGTTATTGGGAAAAATCCCAGGAGAACAAATATGTACAAAGCACCTTACCCAGCCCTATGGTGAAGGCGGTGCCAAGACAGGGGAGGCAAAAGAAAAAGTTATTGTCCTGAAGATCTAACAAGATTCCTCAGATGTTTTTTGAGAAAAGAAATATTTCATTGCAAGATCAGTGGGAATTTCAGTCCTCGGGAGAACTGTAAATCTCATTCAGAAATATGCCCCTATTTACAAAGAAATGAAGTGCTCTATTCTACTGCCAGTAAATTTGGCAGCAACAACTCTGTTGATTTCAACAGTGAAAGATAAGCAATGAGCTCCTTACTGAGTCAGAGGGCTTGAAACACAGGTTGTCCTCATGCCTGCTTGGACTTCCCCTGGAAACTTCCCTCTCTGCCACTCATCAAGCCCAAGTTTGCTTGGGCACGTGAGCAGAATGCCACAGGAGAGAGGCCAGAAAAAGGAAGGAGAAAACCTTGAGGACTCACAAGGAAGTTCAAAATAGAAGAACTTCTTGGTGCCTCACTTTCAAGACCTCAAAGAGAAGTTCTGCTTTTGCAGCTTCCCGGGTGCTTTCCCCCAGTACTTTCCACTACCCTGGGATGGGGAGTTTATGGGCAGCCTTTCCTGCTGGGCAAAAAGAGATGCCCCAAGAGAGAGAGCCCTGGGTCAGGGAAGGTGCCTGGACTGGGGTAAAACAACTGCAATGAAAAGAGGTCATGATTAGTTCCACCAAGTCTAAACCTGATGCTGCTGCCATCATGAGGGCCAGTTGGGATTTGGTCCCATCCAGTGACCTTTCCAGTGTTTCATTCCCTGATCTAAAATTAGGCCTCTCATCCCTTGCACACAAGCCCTGTGCCAGCCCAGGCACAGCCATGGGTGACCAGAGAGGATCCACCAGCTGAGCACTGGTGAGGACAGGCACGGCCCAGCCCCTGCTCTTAAATACGGATGGACACATTCCTCTCACACCACGGGAGCTGCTGACACAACTGCCACAGGGTGGTTTTGGCAGTTCCAGGGCTCAGCTGACAGAGCAGGTCTGTCAGGACACCCAGCCCCGTGCTGTGCAGCACAGCTGTGCTACCACATCTGGAGCACTCAGCCACTTGCAGAGAAGACAGGTGTCTGATGCTGCCTGGGATGTGGCTCCTTGCACCATTTCTTGTAGCTGAACTGCTGAGGCAGTTCCCATTTGCCTCCCCTCAGCCCCTGGCAGTGCCAGCCTCTGAGGGCATACAAGTATAAAGCATCCCCAACTTAGAGATCCCTATTTAATGCAGCAGCACTGTAAGAAAAGCAACTTGCATCTTGGAAGCACACACACACAGTTTCCTGGCTTCACAGAGAGCTGGCCCTTGTGTCTTCATGCTGAACCTCAAAGGCATTAGGAAGTTGTAATCAGAGAAGCAGTGTTACAGAAAGAAACAAGAGTAAGCTGGTCTAAAGAAAGGACTACGGGATACTGGAGTACCTTAAAAATGGGGTGCTAAAACTAATGGTGCTTTTCTGTCAGAGGATCCCTGAACTGTCTCCAAAGCACCTGTGTTCTTCAGAACATCTGTGCTACAAGCATCTGGGGATCCCCCACAATGGCCCCAGCCAGGAGCTCTTCCAGATCTGCTCTGAACCCCAAGCCCGGTGCTGTGGCCCTACAACAGGCCCTCCATTTCCCAACAGGAGTGGGATAGCAGGAAGTGTGAGTTCCCACTCCTGTGGGGTGAGTTGTGGTGAGATGACTGGACTTCCACACAGCAAAGTCTGGTTTCCTTCAGGTGAAAAGGAAAAAGCTACACCCTTCCCTCAGCACCTGCTTTTCCCCCCCCAAGTCATCATATGCCAGATGTGGAGGATGCCCATTAGACTGCAAGTAGCATTAAACACAGGGACAATATCACTCCCTCCAATCCATGGGGGAGGGTGACTTTTCCCAGGCTATAAGGTGCCTGGCTGAAGGTCCAGGGATAGCAAACTGGGAACAGCTGGCTGCCAGGGCTGTCAGGTCAAGGGGACTTCCCTTCTGGCATGTGATGTCTCCTGCCCACTGTGAGCATGTCAGGGACAGCTGCCCCCAGCCAGAAATCTCTGACATGAATCCCTCCTCCCTCTCCATGTCAGAGCAACCACAGAAATGCACACCTCCCTCACTCAAATGCCAGGGAGGGTGCCAGGGCAGCCTCAGGGACAGATGCCTCCTCCACCAGAATATCACAGCAAATGTGTCATCAGCCTCAGCCACGACCACTCCTCAAGCAGAAATACCAGGATGGGGATGCAGACCACGATTGAATACAAGCCCTTCCTTTGATGAAGATTTAGGACATTCCTGTCAAGTTTGAACTACTGGCTCCTTACTCAGACATGTAGTATCTCTAATACCAGAAGAAACCAAAACCAGGAAAGCTCTCTTTGGTTAGCTTCATCCAGATATGACCAGAGAGGACAAAACTATCATCATGTGAGGCTGGTACCATTGGTAGCAAAGTTCCCAAGAAGGGTTCACACTGTTGAAGCTACCAAATCACAGCTTTGCTGCAGGTCAGACCTCCAACATCGACCTCTCTCAAACCAACCTGGGAAAAAATGTGTTTTCACCACTTGGAGAGGAAGACAACAGAGGCAAAATAATGACAAGAGGATGAAGATAAACTGCTGCCATGGATGTTTCTGGTGAACATGATTCTGCTTGGCTTTCACACCGGGATTCAAAAAATCACGAGCAGATCAATCTTCTCAGCACAAGGGCAGGCTTCTACCTGTGGCACCAGGGTCCATGTTGGAAAGGACAAAGTATTTTGCAGGAGGAAGGAAACTTTTTGGATCGAAGAACATTAAGTTAGGTAAGTGCTTTAGTACATTAAAAAATATTCCATATTGTTTGGCTTTAAGATCTTGGGTTTACATGTTGCTTTCAAGCAGTAAAATAATACTAGAATTGGCCAACTTGGTGGTTCCCTTCAACCTTAGACTGACCTTCCATAGAGGTGAGTGAAAAGTTACCACAAAACATAACCTGCACATGGAATTCTTTGGAGAAGGCCACAAGCAGGCTTCAAAGACAGCAGATATCTGTCCCTTGGTGAGCTCCTGTGATAATTTTGAATGCCAAACTATGTCGTAGTTAAAACCGTATAACTTAACACACGCATAATTATCAAGGGTTGTGAAGCACAAATGAAAACAAAGTTGGGGCAGGGAAATAGTTCATGAAATTAAAAGAAAAATGAGAGGTTATGTCCTGTAGTCTAACAGGTGTCTCAGACTGGCTAAAAACAACAGCCTCCTCAGACAGACAGGTTTCAGACTTGCATGACAGAGGTACTCTCCATTCACTTGTGGGCCCTAGGGCATCTAGAAGAAGTCCAGTTAGCTGCACCCTAGGAGGTTCTCACTTCATTGACACATACAGAAACTGGAAGAGAAAGCAAAACTTCATCCTAGTGATTTCTCCTATTGTCTGAGAGGAGAAGTCCTGGGTATCCAATCTTTGCCCACCACTACGTGGTTATGTCTCTTACACAAGGCATGGCCTGTCACGGGAAGTTTTCCCTCAGTGGTAAGCACTGTGTGACACAATCTGCTGGTGAGCTCAGAGCCCCATTGCCCAGGCCCTGCTCCTGTCCCTCACCACTACCCTGCTCCTGTGCTGGAAGGCCAACATTTGGATGTATTCATACAGCTCTTCTGAGCCTAGCTGCTGATGGAGAAAAAGAACTCCTGCTTTTATTACTTGGAGTCATCATGAATAGGGGAGAGGAAGACACCTCGATCAGTTGGAAGTAATATTGTTGCAAGCTGACCCAAGTAATCAGAGTTAAAATGCACAAGAGTCTTGAGAGTTGGATCCACCTCCTCTAGACCTCCAACCACTTACTGGCTGCTCTGCCCCAGCTGCTGAGCAGTGACAGTGCCTTTGGAGCCAGCAAGTTCCTCCACAGCTTACTGACCTGTCACAACCCTGCACTCAGGGAGAGGAACTGGGCCCCCTCAATGACTGAGCTGACATTGCTTTGGCCTGCAGAGCTGAGCCAGCTTTCAGAACTCAAACTTTGATTCCTTTTGCTGACCTCAAACTTTGTAAAGTTTTGGAAAGAGACAAATGTGGTAGGTGTGATCTCTTGGTCTTTTACCTCACATTTTAATGAGAGCCCCAAATCCTCTTCTGCTACCCCTTTTTGCACACGCCCCCACTTCTATAAAATTATCCCATGGTGAACAGAAATAAAAGAGCTATTTCCCAGCACAAGAGGACAAAAAGCAATCAGCTACAAGCACATGCAATCAGGTCACAGCACATGCTGCTTCATATGCCTCCCCCAGCACTGCAGGGAGGTCAGCCACCCTAGAGACATCCTTCCCTATTCCCCTCCCCAGGCTGCTGCACACCCCATCCCACATGGAAAAGCTGCTGGGTATTACTTGACCCTGATTTTCCAGTCCAACCCCACATTGAGAGTATTTTCTGACTCTCTCAAGCAACAAGTCAGGCACCTCTACTTGGGCCTGTGTGCCTCACCAGCCCCAGGAGATAACCCCATATTCCCAGCAGAAGGTGGCAGGGAGTACCTACTTACCCAGAGAGCTGCTGCCAGCCACCTGCACCCAGGCCTGCTGCTTTTCTACTCCGAAGCATGCACAGCTGGAATTGCTTAGTACAAATGAGCTCAGCTCATAGAAAATCCCACAGGAAAACTACTGTCTTCCCTGTCCGGTAATAGAGGTAATGAAAACAAGTTTGAACAAAAATCTCAAATACCATTTAATGAATAAGCATATAAAATTAATGGACTCCAGGAAGAACATCTCTACCCTCCTGACAATCTGCTTCTTGACACACCTTTAGCTAGCAATGAGGATAACAGCTTTTCAGCATCTTGAAAGAGGAAATTAAAACCGCACTTCAAAAATAATCTCCTTATAAATGCTTCTTGTTTATAGTATCTTCATTTTTACAGGTAAACCTTTCACTGTCTAATGCAAAGAATTTGCAACTTTTTCTAGTAGAGACACATCCCATTTGCAGGCTCCTGCTCAGCTAAATTTGGATATTAGGGCTGGCAAAGAGATTGACTTTGATGGTCAGTAGAGAAGGGGGAAACAATCCTATGCAAGTCACTGGTCAAATTTAAGGAAGAGGCTGCAAAATAAAGTTACAAATCTCTGAAGTACACCTGGCTTTTAAGTGTAAGTTTCAGGTGAGAAATATATTCTGTGTATTGGAGAAGTCAGGTGTAAACCCCTGGATTCCAGGGATTGCAGACTTCAGTTAACTTCTTAGATAGCATAAACACAGAGTATCAGTGTAGTCCCATGCAATGCACTGAGTCATTACAGAGCACAGAAAAACTCCTGTGCAGCACTGGAAGATGTGCAGCCTGGTTTAACGTGGTTAACCACTACCCAATGTTATTTCAGTAAGTACAAGATACCTGTCTCAGGAATCAGGCTACATAGATGAGCAATGTCAGGCTGATGTATCAGCAGGAGGTCAAAGTGCTCTGATACATTTGGTTTGGGTAAACAAGGGCACCCAGAGGATGACACCTAAGCTCTACGTTTTTAATTTAACACCCAATTACAAGATGCTTCTTGTTCCCCTCTCTGCTGGCAGAAATGCCCTGGCCCCACTGAAATTAACTTAAAACACATAAAGATGAGACCCAGCAACAGATCCCACTACATGAATCTAATTTGGATCCCACATAAATCATTCTATACAAACATTTATCCAAGAAAACAACCCAGGACACCCACAGATCTGCAGCTACATTTGCTAACACCAGCTGAGCATCAGACTCCCTTGGACTTTCCCCCATCCCTAGCTGCAAGAGTCTCCTACAGTCAGGGCCCCCAGTGCTAAGCTGGGGATGAGATATTTGTCTGAGCCAAGTGCAAAGATCCCCTGAATACTTAAAGAGAGGTTTCAGTGGGTCTGAGATGTGTCACTGAGACACTTCCCAATGCAGATTCCCAACACATCTGTGACAGACACCCCTGCACCCTTCAGGGATCACATAATTGAGGATGTGAGGAACCAGCCCCAGGTTCCCCCTTGCATCCACAACATCATCCTCTGCCTCCAGACAATCACAAACACTGCCTTGCCAGCCATGCCCTGATCTCTGTGTGTGTGTTTGTGTAACCCTTGGACCACACCAGCCACCCTGGTTCCTCCCAGGAGCCATATCCCTTCACCTCCTGCATGAAAAGGTCATTGGATGCAGCATCAAGATCACTTCCAGCTGCACTGCGCTGTCCCCAAACCAGCTCTAACTGCAGATTTGAAACCTTGCCTCCCCTCCCTTTCCCATTGGCATTGGAGGAGGTGATGAAATACAGAGAAAGTTTCTGCACTCCAGGGCCAAAGCTTGCACTGTTTCCGATGATTCTCAGACTCGTGTGACCCAGCATTTCCATCCCATGACCATGGTTATTTCTGGTCACTGGTTCTCACGGAGCAAGGGGACCCAATCCTGGGGCAATCCCAGAGGGGAACCCTCCGCCCAGCACAGCCAAAGGCGTTCATTGACATGAATCAATGTTTTCAAGAGACCGGAGATCATGGGTTTGCCCATCAAGGCGGCCCCTCCGCTTCTGCTTCCTCTTTTGGCAGACACTGCTGGAGATGATGATTTTCCCTGCTACCATGGACTTCTTGGGAAAAGAGTTCCAGAGAGGAAAGTGGCAGTGCCAGCAGGTAGGATGCCTACCAAAAGGCACAGACCAGGAGAAGCATCTGTTCTCCATCATTGTGCCAGCTCACCTGGGCACCTCCTTCCAGCATAAACCAGGGCCCCGGACCATGTCTGCTGCTGGGGGATGTCCCCACACCGGACCTGCATAGATGCATAGCCCCTCCAAAAGTTGTGTGGCCACAAAGGTGCTGATTGTGGGCTTCAGCAGCACCAGCAAAGCTCACACTTCACACTCAGCTTTAAATCTCTGGACCATTTTTTTTACATTTTGCATTAGACCAAAGCTATCAGATGTAAAACAGAAACTGTCCCAAGCACAGTAACCAGGCACTTGGACTTTCTACCTGTCCCACTCTCCCCGCCTCCCCTCCCATCAGCTTCCCAAGAAAGGGGGAAGAGGTAGGCTCTGCAAGACCACAATATTTTGATTTTCTGCCTGCAGAGCAACTGCTTTAACCCAGATCTCATCCAGATGTGTGCAGAAGATGCTTCCCATTGAGGCTACCTAAGCAAGGGATGGCACAGCCCTCACAGACCCTCTGCAAAGGCTCCCCACAGCCACTGCTGTCACCCAGGCATCCCCTGGCTGCCCTCCAGCCAGCCCCTGCTGTGGCAGCACACATGCTTCCCCAGGTAATAGGCTCACCACACCACACTCCATGGCCAGGGATGATGGTGCCTAGAAATCAGGAACAGACACCAGGAAAACAAATAATAGAATAGTTTGGGTTGGAAGAGATCTTTAAAGGTTATCTAGTCCAACCCCCCTGCAATGAGCAGGGACATCTTCAACTACATCAGGTTGCTCAGAGTCCTGTCCAACTTGACCTTGAATTTATCCAGGGAGGGAGCAACTTTCACCTCTCTGGGCAACCTGTTCCAGTGTTCTACCACCCTCATCATAAAATGTTTTCCTTATCTATAACTAAATCGACCCTTCTTCAGTTCCAAACCATTACCCCTTGTCCTATTGCAACAGGCCCTGCTAAAACCTTTGTCCCCATCTTTCTTACAGGCCCTCTTCAAGTACTGAAAGGCTCAAGAAGGTCTCCCACCCACAAGTGGAACACAGAGTTTCAGAGGCTTTGGGGTAAGGAAGGAAGCCTGTCTCTCCCAGTCCTTAGGCAGGGAGTCGACCCCTGCTCTGAAGGTGCTGGATGGTATTGATGTCCTGGGAGTGCTGTGAGCCCTGCTCTGGGGAAGGCACAACGCAGGACCCAGATACAGCCAGTTGTGCTTTCAGGCATGCACCTCACCCCCGACAGCCTGCTGGGGGCAATGCCCTGCTCAGAAAGCAACGCTTCCAAGAATCATGGAATATCCTGAATTGGAAGAGATCTACAAGGATCATGAAGTCCAACACCTGTTTCTGCACTGGACAACCTCAAAAGTCACACCATGTGTCTGAGAGCATTGTCCAAATGCTTCTTGAACTCTGGCAGGCTTGATGCCATGACCACTTCCCTGGGGAGCCTGTTCTATTGCCCAACCACTCCCTGGGTGAAGAACCTTTTCCTAATATCCAACCTAACCTCCCCTGACACAGCTTCAGGCCAATGCCTCGGGTCCTGTCACTGGTGACCAGCGAGAAGAGATCAGTGCCTGCCTCATCTCTTCCCTTTG
The DNA here is from genome assembly GCA_013399195.1 of Dicrurus megarhynchus. Taxonomy (NCBI): domain Eukaryota; kingdom Metazoa; phylum Chordata; class Aves; order Passeriformes; family Dicruridae; genus Dicrurus; species Dicrurus megarhynchus. Next base: position 922,306 of record VXAD01013801.1, on the reverse strand, counting down.
TGAGGAGGCTGTAGGCTGTGATGAGGTCTCCCTAAGTCTCCTCCGGGTTGAACAAGTCAAGTGACCTTAATTGCTCCTCGTATGGCTTCCCCTCACAACCCTTCACTATCTTTTTTTGCCCTCCTTTGGAAGCTCTGTAACAGCTTTATGTCTTTCTTTTATTGTGGCACCCAAAACTGCCTCCAGCACTCGAGGAGAGACTGCCCCAGTGCAGAGCAGAGCAGGACAATCCCCTCCTTTGCCCGGCTGGCGATGCTGTGCCTGATGCCCCCCAGCACAGGGTTGGCCCTCCTGGCTGCCAGGGCACTGCTGACTCATGTACAACTTGCCATCAAGCAAGAGCCTCAGGTCCCTTTCCTCATTCCCAGGCTATTTGCAGATCCAGAGATGACCACTCCAGGTGCAGAACATGGCATTTTTGGAGGCACCCGCTCTATCCCTGACGGTGCGTTTCCAAGCCTTGCAGTGGGACATATGCCACAGCCAAGGCCTCGGGCAGTGAGCCCGGGGTGCCGCATTCACCGCTCTGTCGGGACAGGGCGCCGGGCTCAGCTCCTCCGCAGGGACGGACCCTCGGGGCCAGGCACCCCGCTGCCAGCCACCTTCTCCGCGGGAGGGGATTTCTCGGTTCCCTTCGCTCGGGGGGAGGTGCAACCGGAGTTTCCCAGCAGCCGGGTCCCGCCCCCGCCCTCCTCCCCTTATAGCCGGGTTGCCCCCGCCCCGGCCACAGACCGTCTGACAGCGCCGGTGCCAGCGCCGGTGACAGTGCCGGTGACAGCGCCGCTGTCCCGCATCCAGCCCCGCCGCCCCGAGCCGCCGCACAGTAAGTCCGTCAGTGCTCCGTGCCGCCCGCCCGGAGCTCGGGTCTTTCCCCTTCCCCGGCCGGCCGGCGTCTCTCCCGCTTCCCCCGAGCCGCTGCCCCGCTGCCGGCTCGCTTGCCGTGAGCTCGGGGGCTCTCTGCTGGGTCGGAGAGTGGGGAGCGAGTGGTAGATGCTGAAGGGTGGGTTGCCGGACACGGGGACAGGTTTCAGCCCCACCTTGTAATTATCAGAATGGGGAATAAATCGGACCGCTGGCAGAAGGACAGCAGCTCCAGGCATTTCCCAGGGCTGGGCACCGCAGGGATATGTGCCTGGCAATTCCATTGTGACAGCTGGGTCTGATTTCTGCTGCTTTTCCCCAGAATTTCAGGGCACAGGCTCAAGCAGTGACTACTGTAAATCGTTCCCCCCTTCCTACCCCTCTGCCTTCCAACACCTTTCCCAAAATCCAGGTGTAGGTCTAGGGCACCAAAGCATCCAGAACCCAGATCTGGCACTGGGTTCCAGATCCAGCGTGGTACTTCTGCCCTCTCCTCTTTGTCTCTATTCAAAGGAAGTGGTTTTCCCCCAGACCACAGGAAAGTAATTGGATTATGATTCACTCAGCTTGGCTATGCTGAAAAAACACCATTTCAGAGCCTGGACCCTGGATGGCCCCAGGCAGCCAGGGTCACTGTGCCAAGCTGGCACATTTCTGCATTGCCATGCTTGCCCTTTTGTGACTGAATTTTCCTAGTCAGAGAAGTCTCACAGCCCCTAGGACTTGCTTTTTCCCAGAGCACTGAAATGCCCATAGAAATTCCCTTCTATCCTTGTGCAGCAGCCCCATAGCCACTGCATCAGCTCCTCAGCACAAATTGAAAAGTTCAAACCCTGGATTAGGATCCTTGGTGTGTTTCAAGTAGGACATCTTTTTGAGGCTGCTGCAAAGTAAGGAAGAGACTTTCTGTGACTGAAGCATATGGCTGATCTAGAAGCCATGATCCCTCGCCATCACATCCAAGTTCAGAGCAGAAAACCTGAAGAAAAACTCATTCTCCAAAGTATCAGCTGCCTGCCCCCAGCAAGGGACTTTGAGGCTTTCCAGTTCTGATAGAGCAAATCACAACGGAGCAGAGAGCTTAGGTTTGGGTTTGCTTCATTCGCCCTCTCTATGAAAAGATGCCTGGAGAGCCAAAGAATTTGAAAGTGCCGAGAGAAGCTCCCAGGGAATTTGTTTATCCACTCAGTTGCTGTTAGCTCTAGCAGTGAACTTTGCAAACTCCAGGCCTTAAAGAAGGATTTGGCTTTGGAACTGTATTATGAAAACAAAACTCTAGACAGCAGCAGCTGGTTTTTCTTTCAGCAGCAGCAGATTTGAAGCAAGAAGAAAAAAAAGAGGGTATTACAGTGCATTCTCTCTGCTTTTTCCCAATAACTGTGTATATATATAATTTTCTCTTTCTGTGAAAAATTCTCACTAACAACAGGAGATGCTGGTTTACAGGATGGTTTTCAGGTGTGTGTCAGTAATTTAGGGAAATCAAATTCTCATTTGGAAATGACTGATGGATGCACTGCACAGCTCTATCTACACATGGTTTAACGCTGGTTTAAAGCATCTGTCTTGTGCCAGGTGAGATGCCCTGGAGTCCTCTGCCTGCTCTGCCACTGCCATTCCCCTGAGCCCCTTGGGTTCCCCATGACCCCCAGCCCTGTAGGGGTGCCTGGTGATGCTGAGGCACATGGATTGAGTCCTCTGGGGAGGTTCTGCTCCTGCCTTGGCTTCTTTACTGGAGACAAGTTTAGTTTTCCCTCAGCTCCCCATTAGGAGCAGGGCTTGGCCACCATCAGGATGCTGCTGGACCACATTGGGGGGTGGGTGTCTCGCAGGGGTCTGCAGACAGGACTACGGATGTGAGCAGCACAGTAAAGGGTCAAGGTGGGGCTCTGGGTGGCCCAGCTCTTCTGTGGACTGTGATTTCCCAGGCGGAGCCAAGCGGGAGCCCCCAGCTTCATGGTGTCTCCATTCAGTACTTAGCCCAGGTAACAAAAATTGTAGGGGGAAAAACCCCCACCTCCTAGGAGGGCTCCCAACTTGCAAAGATTGGATCTGGCATCTCTGTGGACTCTTTGCTTTGATGAATTAGCAGTTTATTTATGTGTCACCACATGGTCTGAGGTACACTAACCTCAGACTGTCTGCATCGCTCTACTGCTTCAGAGATGGCTTGGCCCAGTGCAGTTTTTGTGTGGGCAGAGATAACCACTTTTCCTCAGGGTAGGGATGGGAGAGACATGGCTGATGCAAATACAGTGAATGAACTTTGCTAGATAACTCTGGATTTCTGAGAGGCAGTGGGAGATACCCACTAAAACAAGATATAAATCCCCATGACCTAGGGTGTCAGCAGGCTAGAGAGGACCAAAAATCCAAACAAATGCTTGTTAATTCTGGCAGCAGCTCAGGAAAAAGAAGTCAAGAAAAAGTTCAGCAAAAAAATTCAGAATAGGGGTAGTTAATAAATCTCTTCCCCTGAGTTCTCTCTGGCAAACCATGAGCTCATTCTGCCTGAAAGCTGTTTCCTTTGAGGAAGAAAAGGAGAAAATGGGAAGCCACTGTGCCCAGAGTCCAAGCTGGGTCCTTCTGTGTCTTGACTCTGCTTCAAGTGTTTCCCTTGCCCTTGCTGCCCCCCAGAAAAGCTCCAGCTCGGAGGCAGGTGCTGTGATCAGCAGAGGCCTCACTGTATCCCACTACAGCTATGCCAGCAGTCACAGCACCACAGTCCCAGTGCTGCAGGACCTCTGGACAGGATGGCAGAGGATGCTCTGTGAGCTGTGCTGCTCTTCTGGTTGGAAACCAGAAGCTGAATATATTGTGTCAAAAATAATTGGAGCTAAAGGCTCCCCTGGCACAAACCATATTGCCACATAACAATAATGAGGATGACGATGATAACAGTAAATTAGTAATAATACTGAGTTGGGAACAACATCAACTCTTGACCTCAAATCACTACATTTCCCAAGACTTGAATTGGAGTTCTGTGCCTGGAAATGATTTAGCATTTCTCCTGCTAAAAAAATTAGGAGCCTGCTGGAGTTTTAGCAAGCTTTGAGTTGTGAGAAGAGCACAGGCATACAGGAGCAGCCTGTGGCCTTCCAAGTCAGAGCCGAGATCCTAGCATGTCCTATCTGCTGCATTGGGCAGGAACACATGCTGATGGAGGCAGGAGGTGCAGTACCACCTCCTTTTAGCTGAGTGTTTCTTGCAGAAAGTGTTGGCATTTTTTTCTGTAAGAAAGTTTCTTAAAGGCATTTTTTACAGTAAGAGCTTGGCTATCTAACAATAAAGAGAAGAGATGGATGGGGAGGGTTTGGTACTCCTTGACATTAAGACTGGGGCTACATTTCAAGGCAGAAATGGGAGCTGGAGTTTCCTGTTATTTCCTGCTGCAGATACAAACACAGGCCAACCAGCAGTGGCACATGATAATCACTGGACAAGAGTTCAGGCTGGCCAAATGTGAGAGCCTGGCAGCTATTGCATTGACAGCCTTACCTGGGTGCTTGAGGCTGGCTCTTCTTGAGCACCACCAGGACAAAGTTCTGACAGATGTTAAAAACTCAGCTTTTAACCAGTTTAATCATTCCCTTATGTGTATGGGTAGTGTCACTGATGCTTTTCAAAGATACATTGCATTCATCTTGGCACTGAAGAAGAACCGAAGCTGTTTGAAGTCCACCTTTGTGATCATCATTCATCAAAATGAAAGACCTTAAGTTTTTGGAAAGGGAGAGGTGCTTTCTTTGGTTAGAAAACAAACAAGCCAAAAAAAAGCCCAATAAATGCTTTGTTTGAAATAATAGGAGAGAGAGAAGGGACTCAGCTGAGTCTAAGTCTGTGCTTGAACAAACAGGAAGGAAGGGATTTGGCAGAATTAATGTAAACAGAGTGTTGTATTGGGAAATGCAGGTTAGGAAAAGAGCCCTACAAAAATTAAGAAAGTCCAAATGACTCACAGAGCATGCCTGTTACCATGATTTTGGTTGGTTGGTTAGTTGTTTTGTGGTTGTTTTTTGTTAGTGTTTTGGTTGATTTTTTTTAATAATGAAAATGTAACAAAAAGGAGCTCTTTTCCACTGCTTTCAGGATTCTAGGGGGGTATCCTCACTAGGGTAGCTGGAGTGAACTACAGGGGGTTTCCTTCCCCCTCTCCTCCTCAGTACATGTGCTGGGGAAAAACATAGGTGCACAGATTCAGCCGTGGCACAGATTCAGCTGCTGGCTGAGCTGGGATTAGCTCCCTTGCTTCGAGTATGGTGCTAACAATGCCTTGGTTGTGGGTTCAGTCCCTGTATGGGCCGTTCACTTCAGAGCTGGAATTGGTGATCCTTGTGGGTCCTTTCCAGCTCAGACTATTCTGTAACTCCTGTCAGCTGAGCTCTGGAGCTCAGGCCCCCTTTGCTTGCTCATGCAACTCCTTCCCAAATGAGTTTTCATCTTTGTTGTGTTTAAAAAGTAGTAGCATTACTAATCCTGAACATGGCCTGGCACCCGAAGCAGGGAGAAGGAAAGCTCTCAGCAAAGCCAGGCTCTCACTGCTCTCTGTAGCACTCAGCTGCTACCACTACCTTGATGCTTCAAAGCTCTCCAAGCTGCCAGGAGCCAGCAGGAGGAAACACAACTAAAATGAAAAGCCACAATCTTCCAATCAGTTTGCCCAGGAATAAGTATCACGTTTTGTATCAGCATGACACATATCAAGAGTGTAAACTTCACAAGGATATTTGAAGATCACCACATTGTGGCCTTATAACTGAAACCGAATTCTTCCTTTATCTAAAGTCTAATTTTTCTGCCGTTACTCAGTACAAGTGAACCAAAACTTGACTGAGAGATCTTCCTACAGATATGCTTTGGTGTCCTAGAAAGTCACTTTAAATAAAGCGTTATTAGAATAAGGTTTGGAAACTATGAGTCACTTTTTATTTATTTGCAATAATTGCGTAATTATAATCGTTATACAAATGGTTATAGTTATGCAAATAAATATTTTGCAATATATTGAATTATGGAGGAACATAATTCTAAATATGAATTCTGAAAAGAAGTTGTAACACTAACCAATTTCTTTTGTTAATTATTTGTAGTGCAGGAGTGTTGGTGGTAAAGCAGGACTCTGGCAAGATCATGTCTGTTTAAACAAGGCTAAACTACCCTGATCCTCGTGCCTTGTTCCCACTTACCCTGAGCACAGATCAGAAAAAAAAGGCCCTGAGGAAGGTGGGAATTGACCCCGATGCCATATAAGAGTATGAGAGTTTTGTGGTTGCTTTGAATAGGCACAAGACACTTGTCCCACCCACATCATTCATGTGCACCATCCATGCTCATGTCCATAGTCGCACAGCATCCCATGGGAGAGCCTGCAAGCTCAAGGGCTCAAATCAGGACATCTGAATTTAAAATGGCTCTTTGATTTTCTCTAAGTTAGACCAGAGAGCTGCTTCCATTGTCTCCATTCCCTGGGATGGTGTTGCTCAGGAGCTCTCCTGAGCTGTGCTCACACCAGACCTGTAGCATTCTCCATGTTGCCCACACATATACCTCGCCACACTTTCTCCATGGTATTTTTCTTCCAAACTGTTATAATCTGATCCTTTTTTTTTTTTTTTATGAAATTTACAGGCTAGAAGGAAAATGTTGAAAATGTTACCTTTTCTCCAAAGTGGTCCTTTTGGAATACGCAGTGGATCAGAGGGCTGCATTGATGCAAAAAGGCCATTTGAAAACACTTCAGCATCAGTAGCTGAGCAAGTCCCTGCCTGTCCTGAACCTTCTGCAGATGAGATCTGGTCCAGGGACCAGGAGAAGATGAGTGAAAGACCAGAGGCAGCCTGCAGAGCTTCACGTGCCTCTTCCATCACGAGCAATGAGAGTTGCATCTCTGCTGGGGACGTCCCTGAGAAGGGGAACAAAGGAATAAAGGGAATGCTTAAAAGTGCATTTAAAAAAGTTAAAAAGACCAAGCCACCCAGTGGTAAGTGCTCCTCCATCCTCCTTGCACCACTTCCATGGGCCACAGTTACCTCTAGAGGAGCTACATGAGGTGGAGAATTGTCCCCTAGGGAAACAAAGGTACCAATAGATTGAAGTGGCTTTTCCAAAAAGCCTGGGGAAAATTGGGCTGAGGGAGATATGACCTCAAATCCTAGTCCTTTGGTACCAAGGGCACAGTCCTTGAGGAACTGTCAGTTTGCAGGTTTTCTGTCCAAAGCAAAACTTATTTCTGCCTCTCATGGAGGCACAGAGAACTGTGGGTGGGTGAGAAATCAGGGTGTAACTCTCAGCTCTGTTCCTCCATCTCCTTCTACAAAGTCTCATTGTTTTAGTACAAATTATTTCAATCCCAGACAAGCCCTTACCTGTCTAATTGGCATCTTTTTCTCCATGTGTCAAATGTTTTCCCTAACTGGTGGTTTTCCTTCTTGGCCTTGAATTTGCTGCTAAAAACAGGTCTTTTGTACCTTTGTTCTTACCACTGCATTGCCCCATCCCCAATGTATTTTTTTTTTTTAAGCAACCAGATATTTTAAAGGAACCAGAATTGCAGAAAATATTCCAGATGAGACACCACCAGTGTGGGGTACAATATATTCCCATTTTCCTACCTCAGCTGGGTATTCCTCAGTGAGTGCATCCTGGGGTTGTAACTGATATGTTCACCATCACCTACCAGTAAGGATTTACTAATTCTCCAGGTGTCTCTCTTCCTTCTCCATCTCAAGCTGATTCACATCTAGCTTGCAGCAGAAAATCCTATTTGTTGCTAAGTAACTTTTGTTCTACTGAATTTGTATCTTGTGTTTTGTGCCATTACATTTCAGCCCATTTACTATTTAAGTTATGCCATTGTTCCTGTAAAATACACCGAGCCCTCAGTTTTGACAATATCTCTGAACTTTGTGCAATCAGCAGATGCCAATAGGGCACTCCCAGCTTTTGTGCCACAATCTCTAAGGACATATGAAACTATGAAGTAAGATGAGTTTCATGAATAATGTAAGCTTCCTCCACCCCAGGTCCTCCGTGCAAACATTACACACCTAACAAATCTTATTTTGGGATATAACTTCTCCATTTTAATTAATAATTTCCCATGTTGCACTGTCTCATGTAACTGGCTGTAAGAACCAGAACCATCAGATAGGATAGTTCAATTGTATTTGTCTTGCCTGCTAAATGTGTCCTCCCAAACAATTTCACGGGTCAGGTTGTGCCAAATCTATTTCTGGAAAACCCATGTGGTATTTCCTTTAGCACATCTTATTTAGTTACATCTTTCCATCTACATTATTTCTAAAGCCATGCTTCTGACTTGAGATCATATTAATGGGAAGGGGGATGAGAACTAACTAACTAACTAATTAACTAACTAGCTATCTCCACAAGGCTAAATTTTGGAAAAAATTATAGGTGGCTCATGAATAGCTGTCCATATGCAACACACTGGTGATGGGTGTTCAAATTTCCATTGCCCCAGTTAAAGGCAAGCTAGAAATAATCTGATCTGTAAATAAACAGATTTTCTGTATGGTAAAGGAGCCCAAGAGCTAGCATTTTGGAAATATAAGCATTTTTTAAAAAATATTCCAGAGCCATCATTTTGTATAAAACAGAAATCTGAATCTTCACGCTTGGTTAAAGAAAGGCTATTCTTTTTTCACCAGTCAAACAAGTCATGGATCTCCTTGGAGAGCAAAAGCTTTGTGATGCCATTCAACATCTGATTGTCCTGGAGAAGAGCCTGTCTAGCAAAAGTGAGGAGGGCCTGAACACCAGCCAGAAAGACATCGAGTCTGTCTATGAAGTTCTGAAGCACAAAGTCTTCAGCACCTTGAAAGATTCTGTGCTGCTTGCGAAAACAAACCCGGACCTCCTGCAGCAAGCAGTGGAGGCTCTGAAAGAGCAGGAGAAAGAAGATCAGAATTACATGTCAGAGAATCCACCTGACCAAAATATGCCATTTAGACCTAGAAAATGGAAAGAGCTTTGGATGGCCGCAGTAAAGGAGTCGGTAGAGGCTCGAATGAAAGACACAAGCCATAGTCTTAGAACTGAGAACCTCTCTGTAGTTGGCCAGAATCTTCTGCACATGGGAAAGACAATGAAAGAAGATTTGACAGTGATTGCCAAGTACATTAAACAGCTTTATCCTCCTGAGTTTAATGTGTTCAGCGTATATGCAGAACTCTACCACAATTATTTTGCCTCCCAGGCAAAGAAAAGTGCTGAGTCTCATCTGGAAGACAAGGATATTTACCTTCTTCTCTCATGGGTGCACAACTTTTATCCAAAGTAAGTGAGGCTTTTACACATGTTTACCTCTGGCAATCAGCACAGGCTCATTGGCTGCAAACCCAGGCATTTGCTTAATTTATGAATTGGTATCGCTGTGATGGAGTCCAGCACCTGGCTAAGTTCTGGTGTTACTGATGATGTTCTGATTTACACTCCTGGCTGGGACAGCCAGAAGGGACACACTCAAGGCTGCTAAATGAAGGGCTGTTCCCACCATTTGTCTTCTGGGCAACAGACACACATGTTTAGGGCTACATTTTTGGGGTAAATTGGTCAGGTCCATTGCCTTGATATCTATTCCAGTTGCAGACCTGGGCTCACTCTTGGAAAATTTGGAAATTTCAGCCCTTTGTACCAGAGGGTAGAAAATAAATAGGACAACCTGAGATGCAATTATCCTGGGCATGGAGGATGTTGCTTAGGTGTTACCCACAGTCTATGTTTTCCTCACCTTTAGGAGAGCCAGGGGTGCGCCCCTGGGAGAGGACACCATCAGCCAAGGGTCCCCCCAAACCCTGTATGTTATAGAACTGAAAATACTGCTTGTTGTGGCTAAAAGTACTGGGTGGATAATTGAGGGCTCTGACTTCTTAGGTGGAAACCAGTAAAGACACCAGCAATGTCTTTTCTATTCTATTCTATTTCTATTCAACTTTCACATCCACTTTTTCCTTACTGTGTTTCACTGATGAGTATAATGATTCAGTGTTGATCCCGGAAGTTTTCCACAGTCAGTGTTATGCTCTAGGTCAGGATATTCAGGCCTGAACCAGCCTGTGTTTGGAAATCAGCAGTTGTGAGGAGCAGGGCTCAGCCTGACACTGGGGACAGTGTTGGCCAGGGTAGCAGCTGCCTTGAGAGTGTTCCCAGAGGCCACATCTGGGTGTCTGCTGAGGGAGCACCTCCCAGCCATCAAACACCAGCTTTTCACCTGCTCACCTCTCTGTATTAATGGAGAGAGGTCATGTCCAGGGGCTAGACCCCCCTGCTTGCCTCAGGTCTCCCATCCCCACCAGAGCACAGCAGCTGGTACTCAGGAGTTTGACAGATCATGACTCCATTCCCAGGGTTGCTTGTGGTCCCACCCTCACAGGTCTCACCCCTGGCACATATTCATTCAGCTTCTCCAAGTTCAGCCTGGACTAAGGACAATGTACGTTTCCATCTGTTTTTTCACTGATATCCTCAAAAAGTGTTAGTGATTTGCATCAACAGCTGTCTGGAATTACACTGCCCTTGGAAAATACAATTGTTTGGCTTTTTTCATTCCAGAGAAATGAGAAAAGATCATGCTTTAGCCATGGAGTTGGATAAAGTTAAGCTTGGAAGCCTTTTGCCATCAAGTCTGAGCAAAGAGCTTGAAAATAAATACCTGGACAGTGAAGAGGTAAGAAAGGTTCAGTCACTCCTCTTCTTCCCTTCACTGGTCCCGCGTGACTTCTCAGAGAAGCTGTGACTTGTCCTGCACCCATACTTCTTCACCAGTGAGCCACACACCCTACACGCCCTTCCAGGGAGAAGCAGAAGCTTTTGTTTGTTTTTGAGGAACACATCACCTTTCTGCTAGATGGGACTTGCAGAGCAAACTTCTGCTTGGCCCTGGGAGCCATGAGAAAAGAACTGCTCTGTTCTTGTAAACCGTGTGGTAGGAACAGGGGGGGAAACCCAACAACAGATCTTTATGGGAAACTTTCCTGTTGTCTGATAAATCTCCTGAGGGATTTATGGTCCCTCTCACAGGAATCTCTGAAGGATCTTGGATTACTCTTGGTCTCTACAGAGGTGCCAGACCTTGGGTGAGCACAAAGCATGGAGATCTGGTCTTGAAAAATGTGTTTCTTTGGTGGAGAATTGCCTGGTCTGCAGAAAATAAAAAGTTGCTCTGGTTTTTGTATCAGTCTTCCCTTAATGGAAACAAGCAATTTTTGCAGTGCTCCAATAGCACAGTGCTTTTGGCATTTGGGGCTGGAATTCCCGGAAAACGAGAAGACAAGTTCCAAGTTTAGATGAAGTCCGTGATGGTTTACATATGGGAGAGGCGGTGTGAGGTCTGCAAAGCACATGAATGGGGCACTGGGGGATCAGTAATATGTGCCAGCCACTGCACAGACCATTTCCAAAGCCTCACTGCAGCACAGACAGGTCAGAGCAGACAAAACCTGAGAGCATTTTGTTTCCCACACCAATGCTTGTGTGGCGTCAGAAGTGCTCATGAAAAAGGATTGCAAAACCAGGTAGCCCTGAGTGTGACACATACACAGTGTGTGGTGGGGGAATTCGGGCTCTGGCACATACAGCTGCTGCAACCTTCCTACTCATTGCTCCCTTCCCCGCCCTCCTGATCCCCCTGATGTGGTGGTGTGATGGGATCTTCATTCCTACCTTGAAATACTCAACTCACTGTTGCATAGGTGCACATCGTGAGGGGGTTGTCCTTGTTGCTGTGAAGTCGTGGGTCAAGAATCTCCTAACAAGGAGCCTTTATTTCCCAGCCAGGACTGAGGAAAAAGTCTGCTGAGCCAGGCAAAAGGTGGGGGCGAGTAAAACCTGCATAAGGCAGGAGCTGTTGCATCCATGTTGTGCTAAATGCTGTTGTTCTTCCTTCCCTAAAGGTCATTGTCAAAACTTCGCTGAGCAGATGTTTAGATAAAGAAATCCAAAGATGGAAAGAAGACAAGGAACCAGAGAAGCTAAATGGGTATTTTCAGAGTGAACTACTGGGAATATTTGTTATCCAGGTAATACAGAGCTATATTAAAACTAAACAATTGCATCCTTTACCTACTTAGGATTTGAGACCAACTGTGGTCAAAGCAGAAAAGGAAAAGGCTGAGTTGCTTGTGTAGAGTGGTAGCAGAGGTGGGTGGTACAGGGAGGCCCAAAACCGTGGTCTGTCTTGGGCCTGGTGTACCATGTGATGGAGGCAAACCTCTATAAGCAAAGCAAGAAGGAAAACTGCCTTCATTCTCCCTGTGCAGTCTCTCCTGCATTCCCAGCAGCAGAGAGACAGGAGACAGGCTCATTTGATTGAGAAATCGGGAGTCTGTTTCTTTGTCCCAGGGAAAGCGCCATGGGCAGAGCTGCCCCTTTCCACATTTAGCTCTCTCCCTCCTCTGGCTGCAGGGGATTAGTTGAATTTATTTTTAAAAAATAAACCTCTCATATGTTGAGGTTGTTGTGATTAAATTGTTTATTTAAATGCAATCTAATGACATTCCAAAAAAAAAAAGAAAAAAAGAAAAAAGAAACAAAACCAAGTGTCAAATTGCCTACTTTCTCAGCTGTTTTCTAGATTTTCCTCATGCTTCTTTTGAACCTACCAAATAAGTAGAGCTGCTCTGTATGGTCCCTGGCTCAGTTGCAGGGGGGATGTGGGAGAGCTGGGTGCAGTTACCTCAGAAAAGGATCTACAGCCTCTTTACTCAGTGAACCTGACCTTTTTGGAGCAGGTGACATTTAAAATTGGTCTTGCTTGTTTGTTAGAGTATCTACAGCGGCCAGAAGCGAGCTGAGGACATCAGCAAAGCTATGGGTGAGGAGCTGTCCCGTCGGCTGCTGAAGGAGCTGCCAGCCTTCCTGAGGAGGTGAGGTGGTGAGGGGCTGCGGGCAGCGGGGCCGGCACAGCGCCTGGACAACCACTCACCCACCTCTCCTCTTCCTGTCTCCCCTCCAGCTACAGGGATGCCTTTGAAGACTTCAAGGAGAAAAGCAAGAAGCACAGATACTACAAGCCTATACTGATTGCAAATATTAACAACTGCTGGAATTTTAGGTAAGGGTCCAAAAGAAAAGGTTTTGCTCCTTTCTCTGCAGGCAATGTGTAATAGTGTAATAGAGGGGAGGTACTCCAGAGTGGGCAGAGGTGGGTCCATCTTCCTGCAACAGGTTTGGAGACCTCTGTATTTCTCTCTCTCTCCTCTGAGGATAGACTATTCTGACCTGGCTGATTTTTCTTTGCAGAGAATACACGGAGAAGTACATGGCAGAAAAGGACGACAGTAAAGCCGATATCCTCAGCACTCTTGCAAATATTGAAAACAGCGGCTTTGATGTGCTGCTTCAACAGCTCTTTGCCCAGCTGAAGGTACCATATCTGTGCCCCACACCCTCCTGCCCCATGGCTCAGCTGATGCCAGGGCAGGGCATGTTCTCCTGCAGTGCTATCTGTTGCTCAAATCTCTGATTAAAATCAGCCAAGTTCAGAAGGGGCCAGGGCACAGGATTGGTCCTAACCCACACTGCTGCCGGAAAACTCCCACTAAGCTCTCCTTGACCTGGTCCTCAAGCCTGCAGGCAAAATGGGTGCAGTGACATAGGCATGACTCTGCAGGTGAACACAAAACCTGCTGATGGCATCTGAGACAATGGCTGCAGCAGGGAGAGTCTCAACCTGCAGCTGTTTACTCTCCACACTGTAGGAAGCCATCACTAATGGCATAAACTGCAATTACGCAGCTTTTGGCTTCTTCGTAAAGGTGACCTGAAGGGTATTTTTGTACTCTTGGCTTCCTTTTATTTTCCTTTTTTTGTTGTTGTTTATATATATAACACAATCTTTTTAAGTTAGGCAATTTTGGTGGAGGAGAAGGAAGCGTAGGAGTCAGTAATGTTCAGCCACAATCTCTTCTGCTTTCTCTGTTGAGCTTTTTGGAAGGCATGAGAGAACAGGGGTGGGATTTTTTTCATTTTCGTATTTATTTACTGTGGCTGAGAAAAATTACGATTGAAAACATCTCATAATGACTCAATTTTTTCCCCTGATGGTTCCATAATCTCTAATCAGACAAGACAATGAGGAAAAAAAAAAGCAGAAATAATAAAAACATCTCCAATATGAACCTTTCAAGCCCTTGGTCTTCTCCACCGTGAGGAACCATGAAGGGGACATAGCCCCTTGTTCCCCTGTCCCTGTAAGGCATCACCACACATCCCTGCACAGGACTACATAGGATACTCTACACGTAGAAATGACAAATATACATGTGCATAGAATTTGTTTGAAGTAGCTTAGCAGATTTTCCTTTTTTTCAGCCAATGTACAAGAAGTTTACAGAGAATAAGTGGGACTCCAGCTGTGAAATTATGAATGAGATTATTAAAACCACCAGCAAACATATTTCAGACTTCCAGACCTTAAAGGACCCGTTTTACCATGTAAGTCCAAGAGAAATATTGGAGGGATTCTGGGATGCTGAGGCTGCATTTTCAGCTCTGATCCTCAGTGGCTTGAGTTGCCTTGACCTCTGTTGAGCTGGTGTGCTGGACTGGCATCAGGAAGCCTCTCGGACAGGGTTTCCATCAGCATGCAGTTTACCCAGATTAGGCACATAAATCTCACCCTTCTCTGACAGAAGCAGACTCCTGCAGCTCTGCCGCACTGTTTACAGAGCGAACCACCCCTGATGTAGAGAAAGTGCTTTAGAGACCACCCAACACATGGCTTTATTTACAGATTTGGTTTAGCAGTCTTGAAACACAGACACAGTCGCACGATTCAGTCTCATTGCTCCTTTGATTGCCCTAGGGACTGGAGGAGGTGGATGCAACTGGGACAAATCCCAGAGACCTGAGCCAGAACCATATCCTCACTGGTGCTGGAGTATATATGAAATATCATCATATAAGACAGTATTTGATTTTCTGCCTTTGTCTTTTTAGTAGCTGAGACAAATGATGATGTTTTGTGTGTTAGAGAGAAGAACAGGAAGAGCAGCATGAGTTCCTGTTTCTCTGGAATACTGTTACTCCTCTAGCACATGGAAATCTTTTCTGCGCTTTAAACTCTTCCCAGAAGGAAACAACATTTGGAAATTCCCATACTTATTAGAGAACAAAGAAGTTCTCAGCATCCAGGATGTGGAGTAACCAGTCTTAGGAAGTTGGCAACCAGGGCTGTTCCTGCTGTGTAATCAGCAGCAGGCATTGGTGGGGCATGTCTCACAGCACCCAGGATGGTTTTTTCCTCCATCCGCACACATGGTTTGTTGTGTCCCCAAGCAAAAGAGAGATGGATGATGATTCCCTCCTCTCCTTCCCAACAGGCTATCGTTGAGAAGATCCATGCCCGTTTGGTTAAAGAGTACATTGTGAGGCTGCTCAAGAGGAAGGTCAGCCTGAAAACTCCAGCACAGCAGCAAACTCTGGCCCAACACATCTCCAAGAACGCTGCTGACTTGGAAGCCTTCTGCACCAGTAATGTACGTGAGTGCTTGCCACGAACATGTCAGCACAGGGCACAGACACTGAAAAACAGGAAAATAATTCTGGGAACTCTTGTTAACCTTTTCAACTCAGCTTCATTTCCTGGAAGGCGGGACCTTAGGCAGAAAGAGGTCTCTAAGTGCCTGTAGGCAGAAAGGGTCCCCTGTCAGCAACCTGCCCCTGCCTGCTTGAAGAGACATGATTTCATCCTCCTTTGTCCCACAGGCAGTTTCCTTTTGAAGGTTTCTATTAATAGGGTCAGAAGACTTAGATAATCTTTTCTGGTTTCAGTACAGCTTCCGTGGAGTCTGGGTTTCCTCTCACCCTTGATTTCCCTCACACTGCAGCTTTTAGGTCAGCCAGGGGCTAAAGCAGGCAGTGTGGGGTCTGTGGTATGCAAGGAATTCCTCCATAACAGCCACAGCTGGAACATCCCTCTCTGTCCTTTGAGATCATCTCCCCCCTCCCATGCCTCTAATTTTGCCTGCAAAAAAAGCTAACAGCTAAGCCAAAACCTGTCCTCCACCACCCCATGCACGTTTGACTGGAGAAGGAACAAGCCTGAGTTTCATACAGTGTGGGTGGGAGGTCAAGCAGCTTCACCTTGGGAATTCCAGTGGCAAGGAAAAAGCTCCAGTTGGGGCTTCTTCCCGATTCTGGCAATACCTGGAGATGCTAAAGGCAGAGTTGTGTTTGGAGCTGGGGCAGAGCAGCACATGGCAGTGATTTACCTGGCCCGTCAGACCTTGTACACACACCAGGCAGTGCAGAAACCCAAGGAAAGGGAAATGAGCAGAGTGTCTGCTGAGGTGGATGTGGAAGTCTCAGTCTTATGACAAACTGTACACCATTTGTGTAAGAGGATTAAAAACCATCAAAAAGCTAATCCAATTTTTCCAAGGCTGCCTCAGGCAGAAGCATCACTGAAAAAAATGAGGCACCTAAAATCACTGATGTGTCCTTTCCCCTTGACAGGAAACAGCCTCAGGAGCCAGCTCCTGGGGTGGGGGGAGGTTTGTACCCACATGATGTCCTGCTAACCACTTTCTCTTTTCACAGGGATCTCAAGCCACGTGGCTGAATTCAGCACTCCCCAAACTAGCTGAAATAATCCGACTTCAGGATTTAGGTGCTATTAAAATTGAAGTTGCAACACTTGCCACTTCATACCCAGATATCCGGTAAGAGATGCTGAAAACAGATTTGCTAATGCTCATATGGAAATTTAATTGAGCCAGGAATCAGTCAAATAGGAATGTAGGTGAGCCTATAAACCCGGGTGGGGTCTGCCTGCCAGGCTGTGGCAATCCCAGTGCTATCAGAAAGCCAAGAGAGATATGAATAAAAGCTGATTGATACATTCCAAATTCTGGCCTGATTTTCTCCTCTGCCTTGGAGATTCCCTTCCCTACCCCAAACGTCCCAGGGCAGTGCAGGATCTTGTGTAGGACTGCCAGATGCTGAGCTGGCGCCCACGGGGGACTTCAGCGCATGCCACAGGGAGGGGGCCACATCCTGGTGCAGTGGCCCTGGGGCGTGGAGGTGTGTGGGTGGAATTAACACCTGCCCGTTTTTCTTCCACAGTAAAAGGCACCTGGAAGCCTTCCTGCACATCAAAGCCAATTTGTCACGAAGTGAACTCAAAAGCATCCTGGGCTACTTGGCAGACAGCACAGCATCCACACAGCCCAGGGCCCCGCTCTTCTCCAACATAAACGTGTCCTAGACCAAGGCATCCCTTGGCACCGCCGTGTGCTGGACTGTGGGGTGAGCTGGGGATGGAGACCATCCTCTGGAGCGATGCACGCACACACTGCCACCTTTTCCTATGGAAAGTGCTTTGTCCCAGTCTGGTGCTCAGCATCTCCACGGGAATCATCGTCCTCTGTGTGCGGCTGGGTGCAGGGTGCACCCATGGGAGGTGCAGTGCCCTCAAGGACCGAGGTTGCTCCTCACACCGGTCATGGATTCCCCCCGAGGTCTCCTTGGTGCCACCATGTTCTCTGCCTGGACACTGCCCTGGTGCTCTCAGCTCTCAGCTCCATCTACCTCTCGGGGTGCCTCAAAGGCCACATCACTGACTTCCCAGCCAGCCCAGACCAAGCAGGCACCACCTGTGCAGCTTTTTGTCTTCTAAGGAAATGAAGGGAAACAAAAACTGAACCCAAAATTCAGAGATATAGGAAAAGTCCCATGTGAGCATGGTTGCAATCTGCCTGCCTTCCTCAGAGCCGGACAGGGCAGCTGTGTTAGTCTGGTGGGAGAGGCACAAGGTTTGTGGTGAGGAGAAGCTGCAGCTCAGCTGTGGTGGGGCTCCCACCAGCCCCCCTGGAGCAGCTGCAGGCTCTGACCCAGGACAGAGGCGCTGCCCAGGGCCTTGGGGTTTCCAGCGGAGAACTGGCCCCGGAGAGCTCGTGCTTCCTTCGCCTCTGTGAGGTGGGAGCACCTGGGCCCTGGCAGCCAGCGCCTCTGCAGCGATCCCATCCAGTGCATCTGCACGGAGGGACCACTGTTACCAGAGGCTGAGAGCAAGCTGTCTATTGCAATGTGTTGTGTGGGCTAAGCAAGCATCTAGTAAAGCACTTTGGATATTACTGAAGCCCTCCTTTTCAAGGAGAGGACTTTTCCAGACCCCATTAAGAACACAGGCTTTGAATGGGGTGTGGAACTGGTCTCAAATGTCATCAGTATGAACTGAGCACCCTGTATGTGTCACTGTTCTTTTGCTCGCTCTTTCCTCTCTTGCTGTGAAGTAGATATGATGTGAAAACACAAATGGATCTCTTGTGAAACTGTGTTTTGTTTCTTACAGCCCAGTTTTTTTGGGAACTTAATCACTTGCCAAAACAGCCCTGTGTATATTTGGAGACCTTTCCCTTTTGTTTTCCTCTATTTCAACTTTTGTATCAGTCTGTGGAAAGTCAGTGCGGAAGGAAGACGCCTGATGACTGTGCAAACTATATAACGTATTTATATGTATATGCAGTATACCGCCGGTGTATTTTTGCATCCAATTTTATTTTTTCTCAGTTAGAGATACTAATTTGCAATGTTTATAATAAACAGTATTCAAATATGCTAGAAAAGTGACTCATTTATTCTGTCTCTGGCTATTGTTTACTGTGTTGCCACATCTATGTCCTCCTTCAAAGGGCCAATCCTTCCACTTCTCCCAGCCTGCTCTGGTGAATATCACCCACTGGTTCCAAGTAGGGACTGCTGGACTACAGACAGGCTGGAAAAGCATTGCTGCTGCCCTTGTAAGACATTCACTGAGCACGGTGGGCTGCTCACTAGCAGTGGCCAGTGGCACACGCTCACAGGACTCCTCTGCCAGCAGGTCCTGTGGCAAAATTGTGCCCTGAGTAAAAAACAGGGCTTTGGTTTTAGTCTGCTGCCTGGCCATAGGCAGTACAACTCACCCTCTCCTTCCTTAAGCACAATCACACAAAACTCATATAGACACATGGGTTAAAAAATTATTATTTAAATACTTGTCTCAGCTACAGTTTAAAGCCAAATGTCAGAATGACTTCTGACTGTGCTGAGCACTCATGACAACTGTCACCTATTGGGTAAAATTTTCTTTCCCAATTAGTGAAAGGTCATTTTACTGCTATAAAAATACCTATTTTGATTTAGAGATCTGTTAAAGGCCTACAGAAATGCATCATACAAGTGATTGCACCGATCTTTAAAAAAAAAAAGATTCCAGCTAAGTAAGTGCCCAAAGGAAAACAGTGTATCTATTTATATATCATAATTAGCAAGGGTAGGAGAAAATGGTTTTCATACACATTTCATAAGCCATATGGAAGTGCATTGAGTAATTCTCTTCATCCTGCTATAAAACCCCAGCTTTCATCTCTAATGAGCCCAGGAAACTAATTTATTTATCTTCCCGTATGATTTGACATTTACAATGGCATTTATTTATAGGTGGCATATTACACATAGCCAGGTAGTTTCAGGAAGTTGCACAAATGTCTTCTGATAACAGTGTTAGTTCAATATGATAAATACCACCTCTAAAAACTAAGTAAATAAAAATTTATGTCAGTGTAGCCCAATTTTCTTTATCATGCAACCTCTGCTGATGCTGATGCCTGCCCCTCCTTGGAGGCAGAGCAGATAGCCAAGATTAAAAAAATAAGATCAATTTTACAGAACAGTTAAGAAAGCTGGTTCCTGGGAACAGCTGCTATGGCATTACCAGCTCTGCCTGTTTGCTGTCATCAGTGTCCCCAGCACATCCACTCACAACAGCCACCACACTGGGCGCTGGCTGAGCTCAGACATACACACACACTCCTGGCTCCCTACCCATCCATCCCACCTGGCACTTCCATCATTTGACAGAAGACTTGCAATTTGCAGTGCAAAAGACACAAGGACACAAACCACAGCATAGCAGGGGTGGTCTGAGGCATTACTCCCTCCTCTGCTCCTGCAGGAGTCACCTGTGGTATGCCAAGTCCCCAGGGGCACTTGGGGAACCTCTGCCCTTGCTGCAGGGGAAACCAAAACCTCCAGAGAGCTAGCAGACTCTCCCCAAGTGTGAGTATGATGGAAAAAAAAGCAGGAATGTTTTGTTGTTGCCTGCTGAGAAACTTTGGGATCTGCTGACCTGGAGATGAAGGGTTAAGAAGCCAGAATGCCTGCAATTCCTTCTCTTTGAGCCTGGATCCCCTCCCTAAATTCCCCTGAGAAATGACAGCACTGGACTAAAGGCCACGGGATTTGCTGATGTGCTGATTTTAAGAGGCAGATGCACTAGAGCAAAGGGGTTTGGTAGGTGGGCTTTTCCAGGTGGAAGTCCTGGCTTCAGTGGTGTGCCTGGGGGACACAGTTCCTCACCTACTAATTGCTGTAAAGCAGGAAATGTACGTGCAATTACATCTTCACCAAGGATGTGGCAACAATTTGCCAACATCCATTTTCAAATCCTGTATTTAGCTTAGCTAATATGAACTTTAATAGAAGAAAACCTGGAAACCCTGATCCAATGGGAAGAGACCTGAAGCCTGGCAATGCATGGAGCACCCCTGCAGTGAGTGGGATGGCAGAGCCTCCTTCCCAACGGGAATTAGGGCACACAGGCTGCAGGTCCTGCATCTCCCAGGATAGTTTCACTTGCTGCCCCATCACCTGTCTCCACTTTGCACAGCACGGGTCAAAAGCCAGTACTGGGGACCAAATGGGCAGGAGCCAGCATCACTGAGCACCAGGAAGGAAGGATATTTTGGGAATGGGCTAGAGGTAAGTGAGCTTGAGTGTGGCACTAGCAAAATCATGCTTTCCTGTGCTGTAGATTGAAACCCATGAGAGAAATTGCTGCTTTCCTGCATGACTTAAAAGAGGATGTGGCCACACCACCACACTGATATCCTTGAAACACAAAATAGCTTTACTGCAGACACAATAATAGAGATGGCAGCTAATGCCAGGGGATTTCAAGCATTACTCATCAATGCAGGAACCATGTATTTCCACTCTAGCAAAGAAACAAATCCACTCTGATGGGAAGAGAGGTGAATCCCACTTCCTAGGGCGAAACTAGAGGAAATGCAATGGAGCAGACACACACGTCAGGGGCATGTTACAGAGGAAAAGGTAACTGTGTCTTTTAAAGCAATATGAAGTTTTAAAGGTTATTGTGAAGTGAATGTTCGCACCCGCTGGTCATTTCTCCTTGCTACCAGGGGCTTTCTCCTCTGGAAATCAGGTTTTTTAAAAACCCTTTTGAACTGACCAGCTTGGAGCCTTCCCTACAGAGACATCTTTCATTCTTCTCTGGGTCTTTTCCTCAGGTATTCAGTTCTTTCTTTCACCTCTCCACAACTCTCCTGATGTCTCCCAGCATTACCCAGTGAGGCCCTGGGACCACATTCTCCCAATTCTCTCAACCTTCCAGCAGATGGGACACACCAGGGCACATTATGTACCAGCGCCCAGAAAAACCATCATTTGAGGTCGAGGAATTCAGTGCTATTTATCCAAGCAGTTTTTATCCAAACAGGACAGAGCACTTGAGCTGTAATAACTCTCATAATGGACTAATGAAAGAGGAAAACTTATTATTTAGCAGAAAAGCTGAGCTCTGAGAAGTACTCCTTTCAAAAGGGAGGAGGTTATAACAAGCCCTTAGGTAGAACAATATTGGTCCTGGAGTCTTCAAGAGATTTTGAGCCCTATCCCAAAGGCTTGAGGCCAACCCCCAAGTCCCACTGGCAAGAGCAGTGCAGCTGAGAGCTCAACCAAGTGCACAGTTTAGAGAAAATAGCAGGATAAAGTTAACAGTGCTATGTCCTAGTTAACAGAGGGCTGTTTCTGCTCTTTAGTTTCACTGCAGCCCCTTTTACTCTACACCAAGGCTATAAGACGTGGTGAAAACCATCTGAGCTGTGGGACAGGACTGTCATCTTCATGCTCCTGCACAGCAGACCACTTGTCTCGGGCAAGGTCCCAACCCCAACTTCACTCATTGTGAAACAGTCCCTTCACAATCTGCACAGAGCTGTACAGAACCAAAAACCTTGGCTGAAGCTACCTACTCCCCCTGTTCAACATGTGGGCAGTGACAGAGGTATTTCTAATGCCCCAAGAGAGGCATTCAGCCCCGCAGGATCCTGGCAGCCACCCGCTTGTGACAAGCTTATGCAGACTCTCCTGAACCACACCAGCTTTGAGGCAAGTGGGTGTGAAGGGAATGTCACCTGCAGGAGTCACACTGCATTCAGGGGTGTCATTGCTGTCCTGCCTTTCTTTGTTTGCAGAAAGGAGCTCTGAGCGGCATTGTGTCCCTCCTCCAGGATGCAAAAAGAACCCCAAGATTTACTGAAAAAGAGTTACTGAAAAAGGGGGAGGAAACTCTTGCACATGCCAGGTGAGCTGGACCTGCTCATGAAGGAGCCTTGGCAGCTTGCGAAAATATCGCAGGTCAGATCTCCAGGTTAGGCCTGGAGCTGGCAAAAACCCCCAGCATGAGTAGTAATCCAGATAACCTTTGCTGTATGTCAGTAAGGGAAACATAGGAGGCTGCAGAAGTAGAGACTGAGGTGGGAGAGCAACCTTCAAGTATCTGCCATGCCTTTGGCCGTGTTCAAAAATCTTCTGTAGGTCTTTGTTTAACTGTCCAGCTCAGCGTCCCATTCAGATCCATTAAAAATATCATCAAGACTAAAGTATTACTGTGGAATGCATGAACTGCCCAAGCTCCCATTTTTGTTTGATTTGATTTCTCTACGAAGCCTCTCTCAAAGAGCTCAGATTGCATTTACTTGGGGAGTATTTTGTCAGATCAGCACGTACAGCATGAAATCAATAGCAGCTTTTGAAGAAAGACCAGATTCATGCGTTGTCCAGAACAACCTCTTCAGCCAACTTTTCTTGGGTGGAAACCACATTTAAGAAAACGACAAGTTCTACCTTCCTTCCACCTACCTCAAAACCCTCCCCTCAACGTTCCCTGTGGACAACAGGCAAAACCCCATCTCCCCATGTAATATTATCTCTGTATAAAAACCTATTTCCGTACAAAATAACACTGCATCTATCCAGATATGATGTTATTCTTTCCAGTGTAATTTTCTAATATCTCATATGAACAGCTCTATACTGCAAGCTTCAGCTTATTGTTCAAAATTATACTAATTGCCTATTTTCATACATTTAAATATAACTTAACTTGAAAAGCAAATTCCTGCTTTCAGTAGTACATGAGCAGTGCTTCCACGTTAATGTGCAAATTGTCATGAAGAGAATCAACACACAGCAGATTTCTGCAATCTGTTTACCTCTCTAAACACAGAAATACCCTCTATAGGGGTGCCTTCCAGGCAGAAATGGAGGCAATGCAATCTATAGGTTTTTGAGAGCGGATAACTGGAGTTGTGATGAATACATAGATAATTTCTTAGTCAAAGGCTCCTGTATTACACGTGCACACAGTGCCCCCACACAGATGCTACTACCATAACAACTGTTTTTCTTACAGACACTGTATCCAGCCTTTTGCCCAGTTTCAGCCCTTCAAAGAACAGTTTTCTGGAAATTCAACACCTTTCCTCCAGAGAAAGTAGGCAAATCAGGGTATTTTGTTTGGCAACTCAAACCGTGAAGTCTGGGACTCAAGAGCTGGTAGTGCTGATGTGTGAAATCCCCTTTCTCCTCCCATGCTCTGCCACAGTGTGGGCTTAGATGAGTCCCAGCATGGGTTTTGGTCATATTCCTTCTGCTGACTTTCTCTGCAAGGAAAACATCAGAAAATTCAGGCCATGAAAGCTCACAGTGTTGTAGGAGCTTTAACATATTATGACAGAAATACAAACAACATGCAGAGGACTTCTCTGTCCTGTCCAGGTCTGTGAGCCATCAAGAATCTCAGTGTTCCAGTTGTGCAGCTCCCACCTAATGTAAAAAATAATTCAATAATCAGAAAACACGCTATCATCTTACAATCTCTACTATGTCTACTTCCAGTATTCAGGACTGTCAAATGGGCAGTCCTGAAATTCTGAATTCTCTGCATTCTGAAGCTTTTGCTGTATGAATCTATGCAGGGTATGCCCAAAAGGACAAGGTGGATGTCAGTCACTCAGAGGCTGGTGTGGCTGCTCTCCTGAGCCAGTGATGAGCTACTTGGTTGGTTTTTTAGGTGTTTCATCGTGGCAGCCTGTGAGCTCTGGTGCAAGAGGTGTTCTTCTTTAGGACAGGCTGAGAAGTCACCAGGGCCAGGGGCAATGTCACCTCTCCTGGCAGCAGACCTGTTTGTCAGACAGCTGCTGCAGGAGGGAAATCCCTGCCTACGTATGTGAGATGGGAAACAACCAGCACTGCAATCAAGTGGTTCTCCATCTCCTTGATAAGGAGGGAACAGGAGGAGTTCCCAGGAGAAAAGTGATACATGTCGGACATCCTGGGACAATGGCAGAGGAGGATGGCTGTGCTGTGGAAGGGAAGGGTGACCTAGCACCAGCACCAGGAAGGGATCCCAGAGCTGGCCTCTGAGGAAAGCTCTTTAAATACTGCCTCTGCCAGAGGCTCCTGACGGGCACAAACCACAGCACAGGAGCAGGAAGAGGCAGGAAGCCTCTCTGGTGGAGCATTTGTGCAGGTGGTGACACTGGCATGCCTTTTGTGCCTTCATTTGCATCTCTCATGAGTACAAGCCATGGAGTTCTCAGGTGCAAGAACAGATTATGAACACCTGGCTGTGCTTGTGCTCTTACTTTCACCTGGCTTGGGTGACTGCAGCATGAGGTGACTGGGTAGCAACGGGCTATCCCAAACAGACCACGGCATTCCATCTCCAAAGATACAACAAAACCACAGTCAGGGGATGGAGCACTGTAACACAGTGGCCCACCTTCCCCAGATACTCCTAGCCAAGGGCACAACACATGAGGTCATCAAAGGCATCTCCTGGGGGCCTGGG
The DNA here is from genome assembly GCA_013399195.1 of Dicrurus megarhynchus. Taxonomy (NCBI): domain Eukaryota; kingdom Metazoa; phylum Chordata; class Aves; order Passeriformes; family Dicruridae; genus Dicrurus; species Dicrurus megarhynchus. Next base: position 897,504 of record VXAD01013801.1, on the reverse strand, counting down.
GTGGGTCTCCAGTACACAGCACAAGCTGGGGGCAAGTGCCTGGACACAGGCAGAGCCACAGGAGGGACATCAGAACTGTGAGGGAAAGTCAGGGAGACAACATTCTTCAAGGTCAGATGATGACCAGCCTAGGACATATGGCTCTATATTTGGCAGTGATGCAATCAGCTGGAAGCGTACACTCATTTTCCCTTGAACCGTAGGCAGGGCAACGGCTGCCAGAGTTAACATGAGCACCGTCAGTGACAGATGATATGTTGTCAATGTTCAGACCATCTGACTCTCCCGTGTTTCTGTGTATTCCACAGTTCTTTAATGCATTTTCGTTTCTCTTGGAAAAACGCAAGTGGAGAAGGGGTTACTTCCCTCCCCCTATATAGTACCAAGCATGGCAAGAAATGGTGTGGTGTATCCACAACCTGAGGCAGAGGCTGCCTTTTCCAGAAAGGATTTCTTCATCAACCTGCAAAGTTTCAGTGCTGTCAGCTTCAGCTGTGTTGCACACAGAAGCCAGTCTGAGGCCAGAATTCTATTGAGGGTGAAGATTCAGGTAACAGTGGGTGACAAGCCAAAACTGAGCTACATAGCAGGAGAACATGGAGAAAGGAGTGCCCTACCCTACCCTCCACTTGCCCCTCTGCCGCAGGAACCACAGCCCTGCAGACACACCTTCACCAGTCTGTAAGTGATCAGTTCCACAAACAGCATCTTGTCCTAAACTCAACCCTGCCTTCAGTCACAGCATCCAGAAAACAGATGCCCTTCTTGAGCTGCTTGGCCAGAGCTCTTTCCTAGCCCTGATTTTAGCTGCCATCTACCCAGATCAAAGCACTTCCTTTAAGACAGAGGCGTGTATTGCTCAGCGTATGACTGCTCTCCCATCTGTCCTTCATGCAGTTGAATTAAAATAATGCCACTAATGAAGGTCATCAAGCATCACTTACTACCTCTTATAGCCAGACCAAACTGTCTAAATGCTGCACATTATGAAGATCAGTTGAGGGGGGAGCAAGAAGGAGATGGCCACAGAACAAGAGAGTGTTCACATGCAGTGCACAATGCTGGGACAGAAATGCCCCTGACTTACACCAAGCCAGGAATATGCAGAGTTTTGTCTGCTGGGGTCCCAAGGCACCATTCCCAGTGGGCGTTGATCCTGCTGGCACAGGATCAGCTGATGGATTGGAGATCATGGGGATCAGCAGCCTCCATCCCCACAGGGTCCTGATGGATGTTTCTACCTTGCTTACCTCTGACAACCACCCACCTAAGTCATGAGGGAAAGGAAATGGAGGAATGAACTGTGTGCAGCATGGAGAGTTGGCCGTGGGAAGCTTGGAGAGAGCCGTGTTGAGGTCTGGGGCTCACTGCAAGAAGAAGTGAGCACCAAGCTGCCTCTTGAAGCCAGTGTCAGGGATACACAGTGTTTTTCTCAGAGGGGACCTGGTAGCTCTGGAAAGCAGACTGAACTTTCTCATTTATCACATGGAGGAAATAGGTAATCCACCAGTAGTGTGAACTTTTGAAATCCCTAATGAGGCTGCTCAGCTGTGAAGAGGAGGAAACCTCTGAAGTCCGAGCCCAAGTAGCAATTGCACATTTGGCTAAAAACTTCTCCCAAGAGCTACCTAGAGAGATGATGATGAACAGAGCACAGAGGTGCACAGGGAGCCCATGGGAGCTGAACATCCCTCAGACCAGCAGCTGCACAATTGCTGTCCTCAGCCTCCTTGGCATTGTGGGTGTTGTGTTTACCCTGCAGAGAATGAAGACAGATGGCAATTTCATCAGCCCGGGAATGCACTTGCCCTCTTAGCCCTTAGTCTCATGTTTCCTCTGCTCTTTCACTTTCCTTTCCTGTCCAACACGCTCTCTAGCCTGTATCTCTGTGGGGAGGAGGCCACCTCTGTGGGGAAGAGGCCATTTTGGTCCCCAGCCAAACCACCTTCCCAAGCACAAGCAGAGCTGTCCAGTGTCTCTGGCAGAGCAGTACACATATATATCATCGTGTCCCGATCCAGCTGACATCACAATGTGTGTACAATAGGTCAGCCCACATCAAGCCAAAAATAAGGACCTAAGCATTATTTTTATTGGCTTTCCTCCACACAGTTGAATTGTGTTTGCTTCACTTTGTGTTTATTTGCTCTAACTTATCCCTCATTACAGGAAAGCATTGGCAAGAGAACTTTGAGCAATCTCAAGTCTCCTTAACAATGGCTGGGAGAAATCAGATGCAAACAGCCTGTGTAGTTCAGTCTAAAACCTGCAAGTTGGCTCAATATAATACAATCCATATTTCCAAACCTATACTTGGTTTTAGCTACACAAGTGATTTTGAGTCATTCTTTTCTGCATAGATTTAAGCACATGGATAATTTGGACAGGACTGGCTTTAAAAATCTTTGCTACAAGGTGCTGCCTGCTTTATATCTCCAGTGCAAAGCACTTGTCTGGTACCACTGAAACACACTTCAACTGCCAATGTAAATGGAATCAAGCCAAGCCAAAAAATTCTTCAAGAAGTGGACTACACTTTTTTCAGACCAAATGCACAGCAATAGCCCTGCAGAAATCACACTGTGTTCCCACTGCTGTTTCAGTGGGAGAAGAGGTTCTTGCCCTTGTCCCTCCTTGGAACAACCATCTATTTAGATGATCCCTTGTGCCCAGGATCAGAGCTCAGTGACAAGTTTATTCTCTCTGTGCACTGGGAAAAAGGGCTGATCTGCATTTTACAGACCAGGAGATGAAACACAGATGTGCCTGGCCCTGGGACATATGTCGTCATCTTGCAGCTGGTTTTTGAGCCTGGGCCCAAAGGTCCCTGGGCACTCTTTGGCCACCAGACCAGCTTACATTTTCAAACAGGCTAAGGCAATGAGTTTGGCAGTGGAGAAAACTCTCCCACCACCCTCCCTCCTGATAGCTACTGTGCAATACTTGGGGCATTGTGATGCAAAAGGCGCCAGCAAGGAGATGTGAGATGTGACTTGGAAAGTCTCAGCGTTGCATGCTGCTGGGGCCTGGACATGGCAGAGAGCATCCCTGTGGGAATTCTGGGTCTTGCATTCCTTCCCTGACCACCATGAATGGCTGGAGTTTGTTTTCTTTTTTCTTTAACAGTTGCAAAACTGATGTGGCAAGGACAGCAGTGCACATGAGGAATGGACAGCTCATGAATTGTGCATATTGGTCTAATCACACTTCATGGATGGTTTCAGTTGTACTGGACCATAGTCATTCCCATCAGGACTCCCATCAGATGATGCTGTTACCATATATTGCCACCATTCTTGTTCATCTCCTCTCCTCCAGCACCTCTATCATCATCCATGACCAGATGCATGATGGAATCTGTATGAAAAAAAGGAAGAGTCAACCTGGAAGAGCCGTTCCTGCTCCAGCATGATGAAACACACCGGACCACCCTTGCAGAAGGACCGACAAATAATATTTTCCTTCTGCTCTTGCTGCCCCATACCCCCCTGCTGCCTACCTGGTGCCAGTCTTCACCCTTTAAAACAGTCATATCCAAGGAATAACAGAAATTATGGACACAGGGATCAGAGAAGATGTAAAGATCCTGCAATATCTTGGTGCAACAAGACCACAGCTCTGCCACAACAGGTCACTTCTCCCGTACTTTCCCTGGGTCACTGGTTGCTCAGTGGATAACTCCCATTTTTCTCTTTGTTGCATGGTCCAGTTTCACTTCTTTATCTGAAAGTTTCCAACCTCAAACAAAGTCATTGAATTCTTACCACAGGATTTAACATCAGATTTTCCATTCTCCCTGACCGTGTCTGTTCATGTTGAGCCAGGATGGCTGTGGTACTCCCTGGGCTGCCAGACACAAGCTGAACCTGCATCTCCATCAACCCGGGTTAATTGGTCAGAAAACACCAGGCAGCTATTTGTGCTGGGAAAAGACCAGGATGTGGAAGGCCATTAGGTCTTGAAACGCTGTCTTTTCCCACAGAAGGATAGCTGCAGGCAGTCAATGCTTTGAGGCAGAATTTTCTTCCTGGAGCTCTGTGTATTCCAGAAAGGGGTTGGTCTTGCTGAAGGCTGAGTGTCAGAGCCCTAGAGATTTTACTTCATTTGTAAATCAGTTTTTGCTGACTGGAACAAGCAAGTTTTTAACTACCCTACAGAAAGCAGGGACATAGAAAGGTCATTGTGTCCTTGGCCAAGGAGAGCAACCCAGCCAAGCCAGGCTGGAGGGAATAACCCAAATCCCACCCCATGCCCCAGGGCAGCTGCCCACCTCCACACCTGCTCAGGGCCTCAGGACCCAGCTAAACAAACTCTACAGCTTTGGAACAATTTTGTTTCTGGGGGGTCCTGGAATTCTGACAATTTATATCACTTTCCTGTATTCAAAGTTGTCTGCATCTCACTCTGGAAGGCCTCCCTGGAACCCATGGGCTTTTCACTGCTGTAAGCCAACAGCAGAGGCCAGCCCCACACGGGACACTCTGTGTGAGGGTGACTGTCACATGAGCAGCATCCCTAAACACGTGCACTCCCTCCCACTCACAGATGGGTCATTTCCCCACCACAACAAAAATTACTGTTTTTACCATCAAGTAACCCCAGAAAATCATCTGTTTTCCTCAGCTATCATCGACGTGTCCTTTCCACAGATGCTGTTACTCTCTGTCACAATGTTCCCCTCAAATATTGATTTTCCAATTTGAAAAAAGTTATCTACAGGATCTAGAGCTGAGGACCCTCTCTGTACTCACAGCTTTAGCTTCAAAGCCTGTCTGCTTGAAACTGAGTGAACAACCTCCAGGATGATCAGAAGGAAGGAGGAATGCCATTGTCATGGGTGCTGTGGATTCTCCCCACGGGATGTCCTCCAGACCACGTCTGGGACATCCCTGGTGTAAGGCAGCAGCCTCACCAGCAAGTCCCCATCTGCCTCTCTACAATTCTTGTGAAACAAAATTCAAAATGCTGGGGACAACACGGAGGAAACCGTCTGCCCTGGAATGCAAAGCTCAAACGTAGTGTGTGGAAGGAGAAAGAGTGGGTCTGTGATAAGCTTGGACAGACAGGTGTGAAAGCCTTAGGAAACCTGGCAGATCTGTCTCCTTTTGCAGCAGATTCAAGTGGGAAGGGCATAAAACTGTTGGGTGGGCCTTGGAGGAGCACAGAGCATCAGTATCCCCGTTGCAGTGTGGCTCCATGCCTAGGAAGTGCCCTTCACTGGAGCAGGGACCAGCAAGCTCCCTCCGGATCAGGATCTGCAGGGCAGCAGGCACAGACCCTGTAGCAAGGGCAGCCCTTGGATGTCTTCAAATAACCTGGAGGACACAGAGTGTGGGCCCCTGTGTCAGGTGTCACCAGCACCTGGCTGGCACCCTTCTGGCCTGTCTCATGGTGATTCACCAGGGAAGAACCAGCCCAGCTTAGCACCTCGTCAACACACAGGGGTTCGGGGGTGGGAAGCAAGGGAGCACAGGGGAGAGGCTGTAGCCTAATGAGGTTTCCAAAAGGCATTTGGAAAGCTCTTTCCATAGGCTCGGAGAGAAACTGGGGAGCAATAGGCGAGTGAGAGGTTCTCACAAGGACAAGTAACAGAGAAAAGATGGGAAATAAGGGGCAATTTTCATATTGGAGGGCTGTTCTTCTATGTAGGGTTGTGCTGGGATCTCTGCAGAAACCTGGGCAAGGTGGACAGGCAGGTGACAGCTGTTGCAGATGACACCAAATGGTTTATGGCAGTAAAGGTGACCTTATGATGCTTAGCAAACAGGTGTTCAAGTGGCAGAGGAGATTATGCAAAAGGAAGCAAATTCTTGTTTTACATACAAAACAGGGGAGCCAAATGAGACCCTTGGCAGACAGCACTACGGAAATGTTACCTAATGCAAGAAAGAGAGAAGAAACTTCAAATTAAATGTGAGGAGTTACTAAGAGAGGGAGAAAAAGTGAACAAATCAGGACCAGAAAATCATGTCATAACAAAAACTCATGGCAGCCCCAGCTCAAGAACTGTGCTGTTTGGATCCCTCCACAGAGGTGCTAGCAGAGGAGAAGGTCCAGATTAGAGACAGGGCAGAGCTTCTGGATGAGCAGGACAGGACTCTTCGGGCTGGAAATGGGCCAGCTGAGGATGGGAGTCTGCAGAATAGTGGAAGACTAAATAGAGTGGAAAGAGGAAAACTGTCTCTTCCCACACAAGAGGTATCAGATGAAGGCTGTAGGTGCACAACCCAAAACAAGGAAACTGAAGCTTTTTTTGCACAAGGTATAATTAGGCTGCAGCACCTCCTGCTGCAGGATGCTGTGGTTACTAAAAGCTCAGCTGAAAGCAGGAAACAGACAGGGATGGAGAAGGGGCAGGAGGAACAAAACAACATTAAGGGCTCTCAAATACAGACACTGCTCTGGCTCAGGAAATGTGTAAGCTGAAAAGTGTTGGGGTATGGGAGAATACAAGGGGGTGGATCATGCCTCTCCCACCACTCCAGCTATCACTGAGCATCTATTCTTGACACTGGCATGGAGAGGATGCTGGGATGGAGAGATGTTTGGCTTGAGCCATGCTGCCATCCTGCACCCGCTCCCAGATGCCCCAGATGTTTGAGGTTTGTGGATTGGGTCATTTGGCTCCATACTATCTGAAATTTGTGTTTATTTTAATAATTTTGGTGTAGTGCCCAGAGGCTCAAGAGAAGCAGTGAGTGACGCTGTGAAAGGTCACCCTCAGACACTGCCAAACCTCATTTTCAATTCCAAAGGCAGTGTAAGTCAGATTGGTAAATCAGTATTTTCATATTTCTTCACAAAAATCATCTTCTGTTCTCTTTCTTCTTGTCACCCTGTAGAAAAACAAACCAAAGATGATGCTATGTTAAATATAGAAGATGTCTTTACAAGAGACCATTTAGGAATTCCATAAATTGCATTTATTAATTCCAGTCAACTTTACCTCATAAAAAACTCCCAAATCTTTTTTACTCTGGACTTAATGGGAGCCTGGAGCTCTGCCTCATGTCCTTGTGTGCAGCTGGGACATGTGTTTATGCTTCAGTCGTGTCAACAAGAACAAACATCCCAAGCAAATACCACTTCTTGGTTCAATGACTTGAGAAAGCAGGGCCTTGTGGGAAATTCCAACCTTGCCACAGCCTCTTGGGAGGCCTTGCTTCCCAGGAAGCAATACAAAAATGTAGGTCCTTGATGCCAACATGCTTCAGACTGGGAAGGACCATCCAGTAGCACAGGGAATTCCTGTCCTTCTATTCTGTTCTTATCTGGTCCCTGGTAGGGACTTTGTCTGTCCCACATAGTGTGGGGTGAAGGAAAAGACTCCTGCCTTTGAGGAGATGCAAACCCCTCTAGTCTATTATGTTTTCCCTCTCTTTGTTTGTCCTTTCTCTTAGTACAATAGGTCAGTGTTACAAAATTACAGATGTGTCCTTCACCAGCCCTCTGCTCCATCCGCCTCCCTGTTGCACCATGCTTGGGAAGAAATTTGCCAAAGCCCACAGAGCTCTCACCTCCTGTTTATTTTCAGGCAGGTGAGAAGACATGCTCCATTACACATAAGCACTCACACAAGCTGTAAGTCAGTTTGGCCTCGCCACAGGGCTCTGGAGGCTCCACTCAACCTCCCACTCAAAGCAGGACCATTGCCAATACTAGTTCAGGTCATCCTATGGTTTTGCCTAGAGAAGTCTTGAACAACCGTCAGGTGGCAAGTCTGCCACCTCTCTGGGCTGAATCATCTCCTAGGGAAGAAGTTTTTCCTTGATGTTGAACCTGAACTTTCCAAACTACAACCTGTGCCCATTTTCCCTTGGTGTGTCACCTGCTGACACTGAGAAAATTTTGGCTCTGTCACCATTGTAACCACCCTTCATGTGAGTTGCTGTTAAATTGTCCTTTGTCTTCCTTTTTGCCAGGTTAAGCAAGCCCAGCTTCTGCAACCTCTGTTCATGGTCTAGACCCATCCGCTGAACCCTCTACTGACCACACATCCACTACTGGGACATGTCTCTCCTGCACGCAGGCATGGAGTGGAGACTTCAGTGGAGATCCTTCTGGCCAACAACAGTGCCTTTCCAAAACTAGTGGCTGTTAGAGGACAGGCTTCTGCTCTTGTGTCCAAGCCCCCTGATGTCAGCTCCAAGCACAGCTCTGGGGGTGATGCTGGAGGTGTCAGCTCAGGCTGGGGAACAGCCTTTGCTCTCAATATCGAAGTCTCAGCACCTCAGTGGCACAGTAGTGCGGCCCTGCCTGTGCTGGCAAAGCCTGGCAGTCCCAGGAGAACCTGGCCAGCACAGGAATTGTCCCCAGTCCCCACTTATGGCCGGGAGAAAGGCACCCATCTGCACCCTATCTGAGGTGAAAGGGGAATTTCATCAGTGCTGAAACCAAAGGAGCCCAGCATTGTGCAAAACATTTGAGGCTAACACAAACATCTCTGCTTTTATGAAAATGGAAATCAGATGGCACCTAATGAACCCAGAGTGCTGTTCCTCCAGTGCAGTGTTCTGTCATTTGTCCACAAATGAAAGAACTGGGATATGGATTTTCCAACCAAATGACTCAGGACGTGGTCTGTCTTTGTTGGTAGCTACAGCCTCGCTTTGACACAGTGCTTAAAGCATGCTGAAATATGAGCTTGTGTCATGTCTGGCAGCCTGGACAGTTTCAATATCCTTGGGGGGACACGTGATTTACCAGAATCACTTCTTTTCCTGCATCCTTACAGCCCTTAAATAAAGCCCCAGCATTCTGCTGGTATAGGAGAGAGACAGCCCTAAACATACACCTTAACTCCGGGGGTTTGGCAGCTCAGGCTCTGCTGAAGACCAGGACACAAATGAGCCAGACACCAGCCCAGGTTTGCCTGCAGGGCCTTGCAGTGAGACAGGACAGACAAACCCCCTGCACCTTCCCACAGCTGGGACACACCTGACAAAACACGACAGGACATGCAGCAGCAGCACTGCAGCTTTAGAATGGAAACTGAGGCACAGCACTGATGTGTGATAGCTATGCCCAGGGCAGTGTGCCTTAGTGTCCCCAGGGATCCTGCAGACTTTTCAGCCTGAAACTCAGCTGCAGAAGTGGTTAATCTGGAGTTCACCCATTCGGGGTAGTTCCCATTCCCAAAAGAGCCCTGTGCTGGGCAGAGGCCGTCAGCATTGGAGGCACCCATGGGGGTGGGGCATGGCTGCCCTCAGCCTCTGGGCTATCCCCCTCCTCAGACCTCTAATATCCCCCAGTCTGCTGTTTTGAAGAGACCATGCTTTCCTTCCAGCGTCCCCTGCTTTGCTGTTGTCCCCCCGAGTCCTTCCAGAGAAGCTCAATTTAGCTGTACCTGGGGGCTGCCAGCTTCAACTCTAAGGATGCCTCTTGCAAGCCTGAGCCTCCACGGATGCCCTGGGAAGTGCTCCTCACCCCTGCACTGAGTACACAGGGCTCAGTACTGCTTTTCTGATCCCCCTCTTCATGGGTGGGAGAAAGGATCCAGCTCTGGGCAGAGGAAAACAGGACCAGGCATGGGAGGACCAGCGTAATGTCAATTCTCAGGACAGAAGGAACCGGAAAAATGAAGTAAGTGAGAGCAGGTAACAGACACAGATAAAACAGGAGAGACCCGGGGGCAGGTTGGTCTAAGAGGAAAGAGGAATTTAGAGGAGGAATTTAGAGGAGTATGCAGCTCCTCAGGACATAATATTAAAGGCACGAAGAAATCTCCCAGTGCAGTAGGAGGATGTGCAGCATGTTGGGAATTCAGCTGAATCATAAATTCCTTAATCCCTTGAAGTTCAAGAAGGAATTACGTAAAGAAAACAAGCTGTTCAAATTCCAGATGAATGTAAAACTGTGGCACAGGCATCTGGGGAGCAACTGGAAAGCTGAAGCACAGATGCTGGTACCGAGGGTTGAGAAACACCACAGGAACACAATTTTAAGTGGTCGGAGGTGAACCCGCTCCAGCAGCAGCCTTGGCTTAAGCAGCCTCTATCATCCCCCTCACCACTTGCCCAGCCCTCAAGAGCTGCACTAGCACAGGGGAGGTCACACATGCAGAGGGGGCTGCTTATGCCAATGATGTTGCCAAAAAGTCAATGAAATAAGATAATGCTAACAAACTGTGCGCCCACTGCAGCCCAAGTAAACCAGAGGCTTCCAGATGTGGATTTCATCCACCCAACTTGTCCCAGCACAGCATATTTGGAAAAGCCTTCCTGCAGCCAGGCATCCACCTGAATGGCTAAGAGGGAGGTCACTCCCTGGGCAAGAGCAAGCAGTGCTGATCTTAAAAGACATTTCCTAGAAAAATCTCAGTAGAATTTATTAAAGAGTTTTCAGCGTGAGAATGATACCACAACAATACACGAAGACTGTTTTAATCAAATCTCTTCTGCCTAAATCTATTTGCTTTCCCTCCAGGGCAGGAGTTTCACTTGCCTGAAAGCAGAGCAGCTGCTGATCACAGAATCATGGAATGGGTAATGTTGGAAGGCACCACTGAAGGTCATCCAGTCCAACCTGCTTGCTCAAGCAGGGTCCCCCGGCCCATGTTACTCAGGATTGTGTCCAAGCTCCTTTTGAAAATCAGTGCTTAGTCACCCTCACAGTAAAGAAGTTCTTATTCGTGTTCAGGTGGGATGGTTGGGGCTGTTGACTTTAACAAGATTTTTAACGTTGTTTCAAGTACCATTCATGGAAATAAAGGAGGGAGAGATGGCTTCCGACCGTGGCTTGGCACAGGCCTGGGAAGCACCACGCCTCTCTCTGGGCATACAGTCCTTGGGCTGGGGGTCCGCTCTTGCAAAGGTTCTGGGAGGCAGACACAAAACTGGATAGAGATCCATGATCAGAGCAAAACCACAGGGGGTATTGACTGCAAGTCCACAGGAGCCTCGTCTGAGCCAGATTCATTAATGATTTGAATGCTGAAATGCAGAGAATGCTTATGAGAGATTCAGAGACTGCAAGCAGGGTGGCCAGAGACAGGGGACAGAATCTCATCTCAGAATTATCCAGGAAAATAAAAAAAACAATAGGATGCAGATCAAACACAACAAGAACAGCATATGGCAATGCAACAGAAGTAGACAACTGTATAAACACAGGGAGGAAGTTGCCCATTCAGTAATAACTCTGCAAAAATTCAAACACTCCAGACTAATGACAGGTCACGAATGGGCTGTGTCAGCACATTGCTGTGAAAAAGGAAGCCTCTAGCTGGGAAATGCAAAAAGGATTGACACCAGGACAACATGGAAAGAAACTCCCCTACTCCAGCTGTCATCATCAGAGCTCATCTACTGTGCAGTGCCCGTCCAGATTCCAAAAGGCAAGAGGGAGAATGACTGACAGACCAGAAATGTGACGTCTGAGTAAGCACCGAAGGAACCAACACAGCTTAATTTAGAAAAGAAAGTAGGCCTAGACAAGATGTTGGCCCACAAAGAGGTAAAACTTGCTTCTAGAAAGAAGTGCAATAGTGGGAAGGGAAGCCAAGGCAAAGCAGGGAAGGCAAAGCAGGGAAGGCAAAGCAGTCTTCAGGGAAATTCAGCTCCACAATGGCTTTGATACAAAGCCCTGGTCGTGTGATGGCAGTTCTTTCCTGATCAGTCTCAGGAAACCACTCACTCAACTCTTCCTCATATGTTGTGAATGCCCAAGGTTCGCTGGCATCTCCACATTCCTCCAGGGTCCTGGTTTTTAGGTACGAAGTAGGGGAGATGATGACAGAGCTCTGTTTCTTGAGCCTCAGCCTGCCTCACAGGAAATGGACACTTGGCTCCTGCAGTCATTGCCACTTCTCCTCCCTCCCTGCAGCAAGTGTTGGGTACAAAGAGACATTTCCCACTGTGCTCACAGTAATCCCAGTCCATCTGGCTATCAGGCACTCTCGGGGAAAACATTTCAGGCATGACTATTTTTGATAATGATATTGTGGTCTGAGTTCCAGAGGCCTGGGCTTGTTTGGTTTAAGAAGAAGCCAAGAAAGTGCTGCTGACAGGGCAGTTATCAATGACCATGCAGGACATGAAATAGCAGGAGACTCCCTGTTACATCCCCACTGGCCCAGGACAACCTTTATAAAGAAACCACCACAGGTTTGAGCTATGACACAGTGCACCCTGTTCCTCATGGCATTCTCCCCTTGCAGCACAAAGTCCTGCCACAGGACTCCCAGGACTCCCCAGGACACCTGCTGTGCTCTGGGCACAGGCCTGAGCCAGGGGCAGCCAGGACAGCTGCAGCAGCCCCGAGGTGAGCAAACCCCATTGAGGCAGGGGAGCTTGGCTGCAGGGCTTTCCCCATGGCAGGGAAGGAGGCAAAGCAAGGATGGGCACAGCCTTAGCACAGCACTTTTGCCAGGGCTGACATCCCAGGGAGGAAAGACAAGTGAGTTGGTGGGGATTTTATGGGGGACCTAAGTGTAAGCACGACAGGAGAAGGAAGCCCCCCTCGAGACTGAGGGACCAGGGAGCCACCCCAGGGCCCAGACAGGTGTTAGGACAGGACTGAAGCCTGTATCGGTCTGACGGTGCTCCGAAGAGGAAGCAGATTTGTCTCTGCAAACGAGCCCAGCTCCACTGTCCTGAGTTTTTAAGCTGAAAGTCGGTGGAAGCGGGCTCAGGAACAGCAGCTACCAGCTGCCAATGGGCGGCAGTCGGCACTGGCGCCGGGCCCGTGTCTCGCAGCAGAAGCCCTCCCGTGCTAACCCTGAGGGGCATCCCCCGCCTCGCGCCCCCACGCGTGGGCCCGGCTGTTCCCGCAGGTTTTGCTCCCATCTAGTGGCGGATCCCGGCTCCACACGGGCGCTCGGCAGCCAGGAGAAGGCACCCGGGGGTCCGCTGAGGCTGGGGCACTCAGACCCCTCGCTGTGGAGGGGACGAGGTGACACAGGCAGGGCTGGGCTGGGGGCTGCCCTGAGCTCGGCCCCTCTGCCAGGGGACCTGCTGGTGCCGGGCTGAGGGGTCTTCCCTCAGCCTGTGCTCGGAAGGGTTCTCCCCCCTCTCCCACGGAGCTCTCAATGAAAAGCTCATGCTTAACATCTACCCCAGCTTCTCCCTGAGCCTCAACACCTCAGCATGGGCTTATTCTTCCCCTTCCCAGATCCTCCTCTCCCTCCAAAGTTTGGATCATGCTGGATGAGACCCCAGCATGGGCAAAATGGGCCACAGACCATGTGGCACCATCAGCAGGAGCCGCAGCAAGCGTCTGGGAATGAAGATTTGAATCTTTCTCAGCACTGGGCAGCCTGGAAGGGAATAAAATGACATCATTCCTCATAGCACAAACCCATTTTGTTAGGCACAAAAGATCAGTGTGAAGAAGTTCAGAGGGTAGAATCCAGTGAAGAAAAAAATCTAATACTCATCTGTGAACCAAGACTGGCTTTACAATTTTTCCAAAACCCTGCAAGGGTATATGATAAAACAAACAGCTCCAGACAGTCTGCTCTTGCAAGTACTTTGTCCCAGCCCTGAAACACAGGGGTTTTCCCAGCATCTGCTTTAAACTCAGTCCATTTTTTTTTAACTGCTGACAGACTGGCACCCTTTTTAGAACAGCTCATTGGGACAATATGCCATGGCCCCATACAGGCTGTGTGAGCCAAGCTGGACAGGACAGGCAACCACAGCTCCTCGGGGGCAACTCAGGGAGGGCAGCTGGGACCAGGCTGAAAACCAGGATAGCAATAGGAGACAGGAGAGTTAGCAGGTGTGAAGCTGGCAGCTGGAGCTCAGAGAGATGTAACCAGAGCTCCTGAAAAGCAAATAGGAGAGGCAAACCCCCGTAGGATTATTTATTTTGGCTGCTAATTTGCTGTCACAGAAGTGGAGCCACATGATGGGGTGGTGGGGAGGCACGCAGGGGTGAGGGAAGAAACCTGTCTTCAGGTGCGCATATGGCCTCAGGTCAGATTAAGCCAACTAAAACCTTATCCTAAAATCCTTTAATGCAGCAGGAAGCGTGGCTGCTGTGGAGTGGGAAGAAATCAGGTCCTTGGGTCCTAGCTTTGCAGCACTGCCTCCCAACCTCTCCTCTCCACGCTCACAAGCTCCAGCTGTTTCTCTAAAGTGCAGGTCACATCCCATCACTGTCTTTCCCAATCTTCCCAAAAACCTGCTGGTTATTTGACAGGCAGAGACATCTAAGTGCTCTGTGCATCCTGCTTTACAGCAGAGTTCCCAGCGTTTTGTTGTCCTGCAAGTCTCACACTCTGATAAGGGGCCACTCACAGCCCACACAATTGATATTTCACGTAGGCATATTTCCCTGTAATGCCCCATAATAATAATGCAAATAACAAACATTAAAGAGCCACGGCCCTTTCCATGTCCCAGTGCCACTAGATGGCACCAGGAGTGTACCCTTCCCAGTCCGGGTGTCCCCAGAGCCGCTGGGGGAAACTGGGGGAATCCAGCCCAGCCCTTGCTACAGAGCCAGAGACCTCAGCACACGCCAGTGCCTCCTCCTCATCTTTTCCTTGTGGACAGTGGGGTGTTTCGGTAAAGGCAGGCATTTCAGCCTTAAAATCCAGCCTTCAGTGATGTGCTGGGGGAGAATAGCCTGTGGTGGCTTTTGCCATGCTGCCCATCACACTCACACCCCTTTCCCCACCCATAGACCAGGCATCACTCCCAGCTGGGTGCTGGAGAAGAAAGCCTCAAAGTGCATGCAAATTATTCTGATTAATATTGGGATTAACGTATGAGTTTCCCATCATTGACAGGGTCCTCTTGGGAGGGAAGGGAATAAAACACAATTTACTATATAACTTTTCAATCAGAAGGCTTGCCTTCTCTGAGGTCTCACACCTTTAGAGATTGATTCTCCTCATGTACATTTGATATCCAACAGAGCTCAGCATGTCCTAGAGTATTACCTGTGTTTTTCACTGTCAAGCCCTCCGTTCCCTGTCACATCCTTGGCAAAGCTGCTAAGTAAACCCGGGAAGCACAGGTGGCACCTCAGCAAATGTCAGGTCTTTCCTCAGACCTTGCAGCATAATTAAGGAGCATCTGCTTTCCACTGTCCTCAGCATCAAGCACTGAAGGTGACCCTCAGAGACAGGAGCTCGGATGAGGGGACTGGCTGGCAAGGCCCTGTAGCAGCACTTCAAAGCAGCCAGCCAAACCCTGGCCTTGAGCTGTGTGGGGGACTCGGGTGACAAATCCTTGCTCACCACACAACCCTTCTGCCCAGTGCAGAGCTGGAGACGGGATGGAGCACAGCTTCCAAAAGAGCCAGAGCAGCTTGTCACTCCTTCCTGCCCACATCCCAAGCCTGGCGTGTCTGGGTGATGGGTGAGCATGGCAGTGACACAACCCTTGTGCCAAGGAGGTCCCAGTGAAGCCTTGGGTGCAAAGGGAGTGGGAGAGGGACTTTGTGCAGAGAGCCTTGAGGAATCCTGTCCTGCTTGCAGAGGTGGAGTCACTGGATGCGAGGCCAAATGGGAGATGCACAGCACAGCTCCGTGGTGGCGCTGGCAGGCTGGTGGCAGTGGCAGGGCTGTCCCTGCCCACATCCCGAGGCCACAAGGTAATCCTGCAGGAGGATCCTGAGTGTGACCCTTCTTCCAGCCCTCTGCAGAGAGTGGCACAAATCCCACACAAGCGTTTTAACCCCAGGTTAGGGTGAAGGCTAGAAAGGAGGAGGCTGGATCACTTGGGAAGTTCAGGTCACACAACGGAGTGGGTTAAAATCCCTCATCCATTCCATCAAACAAGGAAAATCCCACATTCTCCTTCCCTGCAGCCTCTCCTCCCCTACCTGATCACCTCAAACAGTCCTAGGGAGTGACCCAGCATTCCCCTGCCACTGCCTCCCCTCCTGGGGAGCCACCAGGAGCCTCCCCACACACCATCTGCTCTCTGCAGGTCACTTGTGGTTGCCCAAGGACATCCCTCCCACACCATCTGCCTCCACACCAGGCTGCCTCTCCCTATCACCCCCCCGGGCCCTCTGGCTCTGGAAAACTTCACTTGTGCCACCAGCACTAAACCTCATGGACAAACTCAAGTCTTTATTTGGTCTCTCCATGACTGGATGCTTCACACAGGGTGCAGAAACTTGCTGCTGCAAAACCTCATTGATGCACACACAGCAATGGCAAGCCCGGCGTCCCTCGGGGCTCCCAGCTGCTGATTGCAAGCAGAACACGCCCTTGTCTGGCTGCGGATGTCAAACGGCACAGACACACACAGACATCGACGTGTGCACGGCCAGAGCTGTCCGCATGCTGAAGGATTATTTTTAGCCTGACAGTGATCGAAATGTCAGAGAGGGTTTTATTTCTTTTCTCTGGAAGGTTTGTTGCCTGAAATCCCCATTGGCAGAGGCTGACCCTGACCCTGCTGTCACATTAGGGCCTGTCATCCAGGTCTGTCATCCCTTCCCACCCTTGAAAAAATGTGCAGTTCGGCAGGAGGGGAGGGTGACTGGCCCAGAGTGCCTGGTAGGGCTGGCAACCTTCAGAAGGCAGGTGCTCATCCAGCTCTGCATCCCAACCCATGCCCACCCAGCCAGGCTGCAGCTCCCCAAGATTCCCCAGCCTTCCCACATCCCAGGGAAGGTCTCACTGAAGCCACAATGGACAGCTATGCAATGTGAGGGACACCAGCGCTGGCTTTTGGAGCAGCTGTGCAGTCAGGAAGGGCAGGCAGGCCACGGGCTGCTCTCACTGCCCTTCAGTGATGTGAAGGACGAAGTGTAACAGTGCCAAGGTCTCCTGGTGCCCTGAAAGCACACAGAGGACTCCCTGGAGGTGGAGCAACCTGTTTCTTCCTGCTCCTCTGACACTCACCCCACGGTCAGCACTGCTCCAGGAGCTAAGGTAATGACAATTAGAAACCTGCCCTGCCTCCTGTCCAGCTCACAGAACCCTGTCTGCATGCATCCATAGGATGGGACACCTGTGTCCCTGGGGTGATGGCACAGCACTGCAGAATGTGGCAGCACCCAGCTGGGTCTGCATTTCATGGGGTACCAGGGCATGACACATCACCCATTGACTTCTTATGCACAAATTTTCCCTTTTCTTGTTAGGGAAGCAGACTTGAGGGGGAATGGCTGCTCAGAAGAGCACTGGCACATCTGAGGTAGAGTTTGTTTGCTTGCTTATGGTGTCAGAGAGGAGCAGTCATGGCCTATATTCACACAATAGCAAAGGAGGGCCTTGAACTACATCCAGCTTGGGGACTGTGACCAGTCTGTAGATAACCAGGAAGAAAAGTCAGTGTTTTCCTTTCAGAACTGCCTATTTACATCTGAAAACTAGCAGAGACCTTGCCCAGAGGCTGGGACAAACAGCTCCTTTTACTGCCTGCTTCCCATGAGGCTTTCCCCTCCCTCTCCAAGAGGAAATTTCCAGTAACTGAGGTATAAAAATTAATGCAAGACTATGCTCCAGAGCCAGCTGTAAAACTCATACAGGAGGAGTTTCCCATCCCACACCTCACCATGGCAGGCTGCCCCGAAGCAGGTCACAGCCTTCATGAGAGAGGGAAGATGCAGCTCTGTCTGCACCCTCCTGGTGCAGGTCAGGCTTTGGGGGGTAGACCAAGGTGCCCAGACCTGCAGTAATTTCCAGCACAATGTGCCAGACAAGATTCTGTAACAGAAGTCTTGGATCCCTCGGGAGATTGCAATGCTGGGACACCATGTGGTGCAGCAGTCCCTGGTTTCATTAGAGATTTCATGGAATAAGGGATGGAAACAGAGAGGAATTTGGTGAGGGGAAACCTTCTTCCTCCTCCACACTTGCCACCATGCCACATCCTGGGAACACCACCAGGACTCAGCTGAGTGGCAATCTTTAGGAAATTTTGAAGAGATGTCTTTCCACCATATCCCATTCATCCTCCTCCTGGACTTTACATAAAGGATTAGGATTTGTGCCACATGGTTTTCCTGCAAATGTGCAGGAATTGTGTTTTCCATGGCTGACAGGCTTCTCCATGCATCCAGCTTCATGTGAAGCTTTCAAGGAGCTGTGATTGCAGATTCTGGCACAGGGGACCAAGACCTCATGTTTCTCCCAGCAGGCCTGAGGGAAGGCAAGAAAAAACCTGGGTAATTAAATATCACTTGTCAGAACATGTGCAAGAGTCAAACACCAGAAACATCCCTCCTGTGCACACTCTTGCACGAAGCTGTATCGACACTCACCTGCCGAAATCCTCCACTTCCTGGACTAAGCAATCCATGGGCCCACAGTCACGGGTAGCACCCCTACTGCTGCCTGCCCTCCCTAGCCAATTCTCACTCCTCTCCTGGAAGGACATTTTGTGCTAACATGAGACAACCAGAAACAGTGCTTTTCCAAAGTCCTGCCACCTCCATAAGCATGAGGAACAAATGTGTTCCTGGCTAGGAAAAAGCAGCTGATTCCCAGGTGCCTACAGGTCCCATCCCAGAGGATGGCAGCAAAATCACAGGGCTGGGATGGAAGGAGGAAGGTGGCACATCCCAGAACTAATTTCACCTTTACTGGTACCCCTGAGCTCAGGTGAGGCCACCAAACTGTGCTAGACATGTGTGTCCACCACACTGCAGACTCAGCCAGGTCTGCTGGGATTTGGGAGCCTATTTACCCAGGGGATTTCAGGAAATAGGAGATTAGGTGACTTACAATGCTTTAAAATCATGTTCCTCAATATCTTTACTAAAGCAAAGGTGATGCTATGGGTAATTTCTTTAAAGGAGGGTATAAACGTGGGTGGCTGACAGCCAGTTCATTGTATCAGAATCAGTTTTCATTAGGAGGGGAAGCTTGTGTGCTTATTAATTGTTTCTCTAATTGCTTTCTCTCCCTGCTACCAGGGCAGCCTGCTGTCTGTTTGTGCCTGGAGGGCAGAGTCCTGCATAACTCATCCCTGATCTGCTAACATGGGTAACTATAAATAAATGGTGACACCTGAGAGTGGAGGAGGAAAGGGACTGTGCTTCTCAACCTGAGATAGTCTAGTCAGCTTATGCAGCAGAAGGTGACTGGTGACAATCTGTACTTATTAACTGAGCGGGACTATTTCTGATCACTGAGGGCTCTGACCTGGCCAACATAAAACAAAATTCCCCATCTCTGAGCTGGAGCTGGATAAATTTGGACTAACAAGAAGTTGCTAACCATTTAAAGTGAAGAAAATAGCTGTATGTTCTCCACTAAGCAGTATTTTAAAACCATGAGGAGCTGCTTAACTTCAATATCTGCTGCAACTTATCCCCCCCTAAAAACAAAAATGCCCATTTGTGACTATGAAGGAGTCCCTTGGGAGACTGAAAGGCAATTGCAAGTGCTCCAAATGAGCCTTGGCAATTCTTGCCATTGGATTTAACACCTTACAGTCACAGTCATCCCTCTGATTTAACCCTTCTCCCTTCTGCCACCAGCTGCTGCTGCCAGCATGCAGTGGGCACGCTTGCCTCTGGTTCTCACAGCATGGCACAGTCACCTAAATGGGGCCAAGCCTGGTTTAATTAATGCAGCTGTCATGGAGTGGGCAGTAGTGGGGCTCACATATCCCTCCCCTTGGCACCAGGGAAGCAGGAGGATCACTGAGAGGATCCCTTGGCTTGCCCTGCTAGGAGGAAACAGTGCTTGCCTGGGAGACCCTGCCCATGCAGAGAGTAAGAGCTGGGAGGGACAGGATGCTGCAGAGAGATCTTGCTGCAGGGACACACAGACAGGAGTGAAAGATGGGGAGGAAGAGCCCTGTATTCTCCTTTGTCCCTGCTGTAACCTGAATCACTCATCTGAGCATTCAGCACCCTGCACTGCCTAGAACATGATCCTCCAGGACGTGGAAGTCTGAAGGCAGAGAGGGGGAAGTAGAGCCAGATAATAGACCAGTGAGGACCTTGGGGAGGTGAAGCTACAGCTCCACCTCCCTGTAAGCAGGGACACCGACCTGCGCAGGTACTCGTGTTACACACAAGCACGCTCACACACACCCACCTTTGCTAACAGCAGAGGCAGCCACAGAGTCCATAATTTCTAGGTTTTGCTTCTATATCTGCAAAAAGCAAGTTTGCTTCTGTTTCTGATTCCCTGCAATTATCGTGAAATGCCTTCAAGAGAGAAGCTCTGTCTTCTCGGCTGAGCGAGTCTTTGATGTCCAGCACTGCACTCAGGTGTTCCTTCCTTCCAAAAGAATGAGAGGGCAGATCAGTGAATGAGTCAAGGAAAAAAAAAAAGCTTGTTTCCTATCACTCAGTTTTGCTGGACCAGACTGAAGATTGGAAGCTACTTTTTGACACCCTCTAGCTATCTAAGGGGAAGGCCATATCCCAAGAGCTGTGTGGGATAGGGCTGAGCTCACAGGTCCCAAGCCCAGGGTACACAGTATCCCTGTGAAGTATTGAAAATGTTCAGCTCAGGTTATTCCTAGAAAAAGACCTGTATCTATCATAAAAGGTTTCAGATAACTCAACATTTGATCATTAGGAAGCATTTCTGGTATCTTTTCTCCCCTCAAATGGAGCTAATTCCTGTTCATGTGGAAGGTTACAGGGTTTTTGTTCTACAGAGCACTGTTCCGCTGAGCAGGGTGACACCATATTGGATATAAGTCAAATGTATCCAAGCCAAACAGTTTGAAACAGAGAAATCTGTTGTAATCCAGAGCAGTGCATCCACTCACACCAGGATGGCCTCCTCTGAGATCTGGGTTTTCTGAGAATTTTCTATGCCCACTTCCTATACATATATACATATATATATATATACATACATACATATATATATATATATATAAAATTGCTATGCTGTATCAGATAAGCAGCTTTTTAGCTCAATAGCATCTTCAAAAGTAGTAAAGTAAAAAAGAAGTAAGAAACCAGATAAAGCATAACATAATCTCTTTGTCTTTCTTTTTATTTTTTTTCTTTGCCTACAACAGTCCTTCATACAGAAGTCTAGAGACTTCCCTTGCTGCAGGTTGTATCATGACTGTCATGTTGAATAGGCACTGAAATAATTATCTACCACAAATTGTCTGCCCCACATTTGAAGGTATTTCCACTTTTGGCCTTCACAGCATCCTGTGACAGAGAGTTCTACACTGCAATCATGTTAAGTTGGAAAAACACAGGCACTAGCACAGCACATCAAAACCAAAGACAGATGCAATAAACCACAGGCTTTAGAACAAATGCAGTTAGCTCAGATCTCTCCTTCCTAGTAAAAGCTGTGTTTCAATTCCGTTAAGTTTCCTGTAAGAAATGTAAGTGTATATTCTTGCTGGATGCACCTAGAAATTTGTGAAATTAGTTATACAAGGTTTGGTGAAGTGTTGAAGCCAAAAGCCAAGGGTTTGGAAGTTAGAAAATGCCTGAGTTAAGGATGTTCTTGAAACCTAAATTTGACACACCTGTGCCTGTAAATTTTGCATTCAGGTAGTACTTTTCCACAGCATTTCTGCTTTGTTGACAGCAATTTCATCCATCCTCCACCTTTCCAGAAGGACATCTCAACTCCACCAGTTCATGTCTGACAAAGGTATAAACCAGGCACCAGGGAGTACATTCAAAGGGCCCCTGTACCTGGCCCAACACATTGCAGAAGTATCACAGGACTAATATTGTTGTAGGTCTTCTGGTGTCAAGTAGTCATGTAAGAAAGTACAGAAGTCAAACCAATAAAAGACATTACCTGAGGTCAGGAAATTCTTTTAGAATGGGCAGAAGTGCTATTTTCATCCCCTCAGGATCAGAAGTTTGAATAAGTTCTAAAATTGCTTTTAAGGGATCCTTGAGAGAACCAGTTGCAGGACCCTGGGAAGAGAAGCAATGGTGTGTTCAGGGCAAGAGAAATAGCACACCACATTAAGAGCTAGACTTGTGACAGACCGGGAATCTCTCTGTGTGGCTTAGAAGCTTTGCAGGAGCGTCTGTGCATGTATAGAAATGTGGTTTTCCCCTGGGTAGCAAAAAAGAACCCGGAGACCAGTCACAGACTGCTTCCAGGGTGGCTGGGCAACTATCTTCAGCAGCACAGAATCCCCTCCTGCATTTCTTTTGGCAAAGTTGGCAAATGTACCTAATTTTTCCCTAACCTGCCTGTCCTTTCAGGGCCGTTTCACCCTGTGGGAAGTGGTTTGCTTCTAGAAGTAAGCACAGCCCTGTGCTTGACCTATGTGAAAACAAGCTTTGTTGGCCAAACATGCTGGCACTTCTGCTGCCCCAAAGCAAGCCCAGGGACAGAAAAGCAACCTTGGGGACAGGATGAGGGGACACAGATCCTCTAATATAAAAAAAGTGAGGAACAGGGCCGGACAGTGTAACAAACATGACGTGGTTGGTAGATGCTGCATACAATCAACTCCCTCTAATCTGCACACAGGAGAAAAAAGTCTCATCAAAAAACACACAGCATTTTTAGCAGAGCTGGAGAAGCAGAACGCAGATGAACCACCAAGAGAGAGCTTCAGGTCTTGCTCACATTTTTCATTGGTGCAGTAATGCAATTAAATTGCTTCCCTGAATTATTGATGCCACCACGTCAACAGAGACTCTGTGACAAAGCAAACCTGGAGAACGGGCTGCCAAAATGGGACAGGAGAAGCCCAGGTTCCCCTGATCTCCAGAGGGCATTAGAAACAGCAGGTCACATTCTCCATGCGGCACCTCTGCATTGAACATAAATTTAAAAAAATAATAATATTTGAAGAGAGCCTTCCCCCTCTCCCCCTGCACTGCAGGCACACAGCATGTCTAGCTCTGCTCAGTGCATAAGCTGTACTCAGCTCCTGAGGCACTGGTACTGTACAGCTTCATACTTGGCAAGCTCACTATTACAAAATGCTAATTAATTTGCAGGCGTCAGATTTAGTTAAGCACTACATAGACAGGCAAGGTCAGAAGTAAACAGCCTGCAGTCTAAAAGGAAAAAAAAAGAGGTGTCTTGTCAGCAGTTTTTAAGTGCCTTTGACACGTAATGCTCTTAGGAGAGAAGCAAGGTATTTCCTAAAGTGTTTTGAGAATGGAGGGGAAGTAAGAGTCTGAAAAGAGGGCAGGGAGCAGGTGCAGCCTGTGCAGCAACTGCACAATAAATTCAGTCTGCAGCAGAGTACATATTTCACATGCATAACCATGTGCCTCATGACTGAGGATCAGGCTATCCCCTGCAAATCACTTGTGCATTTCACCTCCAAGGTGTTCGGCGCTCTCACATCAAGTGAGAAAGTGCACACACTGGGGAGACTGGTGAAACAGTGCTAACCAGATGCAGCCCTTTTTCACCTAAGCTGAATGTAGGGTTTTAATAGGTAATTAGATTTCCTGTATCTCCTTTGCACTGTTCCATGCACATTACATCCAAAGCTGATGCTGAGCACAGCATTACTGGTAAACTTCAGAGTTAAGATTAGAGAATCTTCCTGCTATTGCCCATGGCTCAATTGCTCAAAGCATTGATTCATCTGTGATTGATCATTCCAGGAGAGGTGGGTCTTCAGCTAAAAGCACTGTCAGCTTCCAGCTTTCCACCATGAAACTAATGCATTAGTTATAATGGGTCTGAGAGAATTTTAGAGAAGCCTACAGGCGATCATTTTTATTTCATTTTATTTGTTGGACAAGGTAAGAATTGCTGACAAATGGCTTGCAAGGGACTCATCTGTGAGAGAATAGATTTTCAGTCCCTGGCACTTAAATTGGCAAGTTGTGACAATGACTCAGCATTTGTGAAATTATTAAAACCAGTATAGCCAAGGGGGTCTATATGCCCTGTCACATCTGAGTCCTGTTACCAGACTGCAACTGCTGCTGTGCTGCTCAGCCTTATGAAACACCGTGCCTGGGCATTCCCAGCCTGCATCTGCTAATGAGCCATGCCAGGGACACTGCACAGCAGTGATTCTCCAACTGGACCAGCCGCAGGAGGGGACACTGCTGCCACTGCAGTCCTTGCCCTTGGGTAACCAAGGGACCCATGTGGCAGCCTGGTGGCACCCACAGATGCTGTGTGCAGCACTGCCAATGACACCAGATTATGAATTGAGCAAAGAGGCTTTTTTTAGCTTCTGGAGTTGTTTCTGCAAATCAGAACCAGCACTTCTACAGAAGTTTTCTTCGGAGGTGTGGCTCTGCTTTTACACCCAATCTTCTGCAATGCACCTTTACCTCCTAATGGTGTGAGGTGTTTACCCCTGAAGGAAGACTCGTTCCTCTCCACAACCGTTAGCAACCACAACAGCATCAGCATGTTTTTGCCGTGAGAAAACGCCACAGCACAGGGAAATGGCTCAGGCAGCCATTATCCCAGCTCTGAGGGGCTGGGAAGGGCCTGTGGGGAGGGAGGGGGCTGCATGGAGAGGTAGCAATGCACACCCCATGTCCAGGGAGGAGCAGCCATACAGGACAATTCACAGAGCAGGTGAAGGTGTGGATCAGCCTATTTGGTTCATCACTCCAGAGGCTCAAGGGAAAGCACTGCCACCCCCATGCCATGTACCAGAGGCCTGATGGGGGGAGCTGGCAGCTTTGGAGCTGTCTCACCAGCTCAGAGGAGCATGCCTCATTCTTGTGTCAGTGGCAGCAGTGCGAAACTTGCCTCCTCCAGTCACGCATTTCAAAACCATGAACTAACAGCTTCTGACAGATAAGAAGGGCTGTCAGCACATCTGACTGTCATTTCTGTGAAGCTTGATACCCCTGTGGTAAAAACTCTTAAGCCTTTTTGTTGCTTTCAGAGTCTTTTCCTCTGCTGGTATTGCTCTTGATGAAAGAGAGCAAAACTGTAACCATATCAAAGACTTACTAAGCACTCTTTAAAGATGGTTTGCATCATCCTATGATCTTCTTCTATCTTGTTGACCATCCTCCTCCTCTGCATAGAAGATGGTTTCCTGGGAGTGGTCAGGAGGGCCTGCATGTATTCTGTAATAATGATGGCATTGACAGCCTTGACGAGGGCCTGTTCCAGAGCAAAGACACCCAGATTAACTTCCCTGCACTGAGCAAGGTCCAGACCACACCTATACCAGGGCAGACAGCGGATATTCTGCCCATGCAGATGGCTGTCCCATTTCTTTGCTTAAGTATTAATTTAAAATGTTTGATCTAACACTTGGACTACCTCCAAGCTGTATGTGGAGGACATAAACCTTGATGATAAGTGTGGAGACATCCAGTCAAAAGCAATGGGACCAGTTAGCTGAGCCAGAGGTCACTCACACTCCAGAGATGCAGTGACACTTGGCTTGGCTAACAAATACATCACCTGGGAAGAGCTTGGGATACAAAGCTAGATGCAGCCTCTCTGGAGCATCCACACTAGACACAGGGCCCTTGGGCACACAGTTGTGGCTGGGCACAGAGAAGTCACCTGGACAACTCCCTCTGAGCTCCCACTACTCGCTGAGGACCCCCAGTGCAGAGGCCATGCAGTGCCCAACAGGGACAGTGAGTGTTTCTGAGGGGAGGTGGACTGCTGCACAGAAACCACATTTCATTAGCAATTGAAATCAGAGCAGTTTTAGGCTGCAGTCCAAAGGTACAGGAAATCCCCAGCTCTGTCCAAAACAGACAAAGCAAGAGACAGAGAGCTCTGGCACAGCATTTCACCACTGAGCTGCTGCTTTCCCCAGCACTAATGTGACATAATGACCAGTGACAGGCTTTGAACAACAGCAGAATAGATCCTATTTTTCTCTCTTCCATTACCTTTTTCCATATTGCAAAATGTTAATTAAAATCATCACTGACAAAGAGACTGGAGATTGGGAGTCCCGTGCTTAGAAGGACATGTGGCACACATAGCAGCAGCAAATCCAGCCTGCACACAAGAGAGGGTACACCAGGTACCAACCTCATTGCTGAAGAGATAGACTCAAGGGTGTTGTGAGAGCCTCGACAAGTTGTTTAGGCTACTGTAAAGGTGAAAAAACTTGGGCATTTTGTGAGGTTGTTCTTTGCCAATGTTTTGCATGAGAGCCATTAGAAGCTGAGAAGATTTCCAGTATAATGGTATTGGGGCAATGGGAGGATCGGAGGGAGCCTAATGTTCCACTCTGTATTTGGGAGGTACATTCAGTTTCCACATTTCTTCACTTGTTGGTTTCTCTGCTGAAATTACAGAAAGGTCCAAGCTGTCACTATCCATCTCTGGAGGACAGAGATACTGGACTGAGACCACTAGATATTTAAAAGCCCATTTGACGACAGACAAAACTGTAGTTTGGATTAATGTTCTAATACTGTGCCCTCCACAGGTTCAATGACTAGTTTTAGTGATTTCACAGAATCATAGAATGGTTTGGGTTGGAATGGACCTTAAAGATCTTCTAGTTCCAACCCCCGTGCTATGGGCAAGGACACCTTCCACCAGAACCGGTTGCTCAGTACCCCATCCAACCTGGCCTTGAACACTTCCAGAGGTGGGGTATCCACAGCTTCTCTGGGCAGCTTCTTCCAGCATCTCACCACTCCCACAGCAAAGAACTTCCTCCTAAAATCTAAACCTACTCTCTTTCTGTTCAAATCCGTTCCCCCTTGTCCTATCACTACATGCCCTTGGAAAAAAATCCCTCTCCATCTTTCTTGTAAGATGATTTCCTAACATCTTGTTCTCACTTTCTTACTTATTTCTTACCTCATATGTACCTGTTTTTTTCTTCCCAAAGGTCAAAAAGCTTTGCTTTAAGGATTCAAGGATGTGGTCAAAACCACTGTCACACTTTTTGAAGTGGTCCTTCAGTGTTCCCTGAGGAAAAGAAACAGAGTCAAAGGGTGCACATGTAGAGACACTGCACAAACAACAGACACATCATTGTGCCTTTGCTCTTTTTGCTCTTGGAAACAGACTCCTCCACAAACTGCAGCCTTTATTTCAAAGAAAAGCAAAACATGAAAGAAAGAAACAATTCCAGCTCAGGAAGGATGTACTAACTTCTTGAGCCCAAACCTGGAGGACTGAAATCTGAGCCCTAGGTCTCCTGTTCCCCCCCAGGGTTGCCCATGCCCCCTGTCAGAACCACCCCCAGCTCCCATGTAGATGTATGGGCCCATAGGACAGGCTGGCACTGAGCTCTGGAGACCAAAATTGCACAGTGTAGCCAGAGTTTCTCTTGTCATTTTCTTTTTGCTGCCTTCAGCATGCCCGAGGGATCCTGTGCAATGAGCCTGAAGATGCTCAGGGGAGCATCCCAGGGAAATGCACAGGATCACACACTTTTAGGAGCCTGGAATTCTGTGTTTTCCACAGAATTTGTCTGGGCTAATAGGCTGATACTAGAGAGCATGAAGGGAGGGGACCTTATCTCAAAGAAGGGACACATTTCTGGTCAGCCTACTCTACATCCTGACTACCCAGCACAGCCCTGGGCTCTGTGAGTTATCACTGTCCTGGGAAGATGCCCAGCTGGTGGGAATGAATAGGTACCAGGTGAAATTCAACTTTTGGGGTCTGGGTACTCATTTGTAGCACAACAGCAAACACACAGTGAAACTGGGATCCCAAACTGGGAAAGGTGAAGCTGTCCATACAGATTCTGACAAGGCAGAGGAGAGTACTGGGCTTGAAGGCCAAACTATGGCTTCACCCTTTCCAAATTAGAACATGAGAGGGAAGTGCATGCCACCCATATGGTCTGAAAATAGTCAGAATTAAAATGGGTCTCCCATACCTTGACTTTAGAAGTGATAGTCTGCAGAAAATGCTCCATAATGTCATCTTCCATCCTGTCTAGAAATGCATTTACCTTAACATTCTGGCCAGTGCTGACACTGGAAATGTATGTTAGCTTATGCCAGACAGTTCTGTTAAAAAAAAAAATATGCAAAGTATTGATCAGATCAAATCATGCTATTCTCTCAGATCAAAACTCTTGCTACTGTAACCAATACAGCTGCCTGGGTAATTGAACGGACACATGCTCGGGTCCAAAGCTAGCTCAGTGACCCGCATTTGTGCTCTCATTAAGACACTGCCACGAGGACACAAAAGCTCAGTGCACACAAATGCCACTTGTACCCATCACTAGTGAGATCAGATCAGTAAAAAATTTTAGTATTTTCAAAAACAAGTAAGGGTGAAGCAGCCTCAACAAACAGAGTCTGGGTGAGCATCCTGCATGCCTTTGACAACCTACAAATACAAATCAAACAATTATCTTCCATCAGAACAGTCTTCCAGTCAGCAAGTCCTGGTTAAAATTATCACCAGCTTGAAACCAGACATTTTACATTCTGGAAAGGCTCAGTGTACAACTTCATTCTCAGTAATGCTGTAAAGGATTACATAAAAGAGACTCATAAGTATTCAGTCTAGGAGCCAGCATCAGCAACATGCAAATACAACAAACAAAGCAGCTACCTTGACTCAACACAAGGCTCTGATGTCAAGTAATCGCTGTGCATATGTTGGATTTTGGCATTTTGCTGACTCAGAGATCCCTGGATAACTTTACACAGGAAAAAGAGAAACAACCTTGTTTTCTCCATTGCTGCAAGTGCTTCTGAAATTAGCTCATAGGTGCAAATATCCTCCTCCACCCTTCTCTGCTTTATTGCTTCCCTCCTTCCTAGCAACCCCAGGGAGAGCCTGGCATATTCCATGGGGTTTCATTCAGCAAAGCACTTAAGATTGCACCTACCAAGTGCACTAGCACACACATCTCAGCACAACCTTTATGAGGCTTTCCTGCTGAAGGACAATCAGGCCAAGGAAAGGAACAACATCACAACCCACAGCAGGGTTAGTCAGGATAGTGTCCCCACACGTGGCACAGCACTGCTGCCTGCCTCCTGCTCAGTGCAAGAATGGGGAGATGGCTACAGCCCCTGCACCTGCAGGGCCTGGGAGCAGGCAAAAAGTGGAAGTACAGCCCTGCCAATGCAGCAGTCAAGGCCCTGGCCACAGTCACCCAGTCAGCCCCCATCTGAGCCTCCCTCTTGCTGGGGCAGCCAGGACAGATCTGATGGGGTCTTGCTGATAGCAGCTGGCTTCCTCCATGCTTAAAAGCTGGTGTGCACAGGGTTGGATGACCAGATCCAGCTGGAGGCAAGGTTGGCCTCATACTAGAGGCAGAAGGAGATCAGACCAGCAAACTCGTTTTGCTCCCCATGTCATGAGGCTCTGTTTTCTAACCTGAGAAGGCAGCAATTCTCCAGGATTTGTAAGCTGCTGCAGATCTGAGGGCAGTCATCAAGCTGGAGAAAGCTTCTTACTTCATCTTCATAGCTAAATTAAAACAGGAAGAAGTACCTTTAATCTGGCGTGCTCCATAACACATCTGACAGCAATAGCAAACTGAAGAAATATTCTGTGATTATTTGTCTTTTTAGCACACAGTTTCAATCCCCAAGGTGGGATCTACAGCATGACAAAGACAGTCTCTGCCCTGCCCAGCTGGTGAGGAAGAGAAACACAGGAATGGCTGGGAGAGCCCTTGAGCTGCCTGGGTACCCCTGCCAGGGACCAAGAGGCAGGAGGTTGATTTGCAACACTTCCTTCTGGGAAGCAACTCAGGCTTTGCCCATAAAACTGCAGAACAAAGTCTCTGTGTGTATGAATAACCCACAAGGTCTGTCGACTGCTTTGTCAGTTTCAGACTCACAAACAGCTCCTGAACAACTCAATTTTATAGGAATTTCCTTCCTCTCATCATGTGGAGGGTCAAGGATCTTAAATGAAATCTCCGTCTGAAATATTACCTATAACCAGCAGTCCTGGCATTTTCTGCTGCGGGGGATACACAGGGAGAGAAATACCCAAGAACAGAAAGCAGATGAAGGGAGTCAGAGGAAGTGGTGAGAGGCAAGATGAGAAGACATTCATCCTCCTATGAGAACCAGGGCAGAGCAGAGCTCCCCACTCTCCCACGTAGCCAGAAGAAAACACTGTGCCTGGGAAGCACAGCCAGGGTAGGAAGGGCTAGGCCTGGGTACTGGACACATGGCTGCCCCTCTTCCCAGGTGTGTTTAAGGTCCGAGCCTCTCCAGAACATCCCCCAAGGCTTTATCTTGTCCCAGCTAGTCCAGACGCACTCTGTTCCCTCAGCTTTAGTCCAACAACAAATACTGAGCACACAAACAGCAGTGAAGTGCTGCCTCTCTGGTAACAGCTTGATGGGAAACAGCCATCAAGATTCAGGTGAACACAGCATCACCAGCTACTTCATCAGGATTTTTCTTTTGAGCATTTGAACAGGAAGAAAACAGCATCCTTCCTACCTCTCCAGGAACCTCAGGTACTCCTCCAGGCACTCAGCTTCCACCTTCTCGCTCAGGCTCTCGCTGACTTGCCTGGCAGTCTCTGTCTTCTCTGTTAGTATCTGTGGATTTCAACATGTGAGAGGAGAAGTGGCCAGAGCCATTTGTTCCCTATGCAGTGAACAGGAATACATCCCTCTGCCCTCT
Source organism: Dicrurus megarhynchus (assembly GCA_013399195.1). NCBI lineage: Eukaryota > Metazoa > Chordata > Aves > Passeriformes > Dicruridae > Dicrurus > Dicrurus megarhynchus. The sequence goes on along the minus strand of VXAD01013801.1, from coordinate 867,144 downwards.
AGGCAACAACTTCTGCTTCAGTTTTGAGAGCCCTCATGGAAGTAAAGGTATTTTTCATTAGCCTGATTGTAATGCCTGACCCTACACCTTTGCTACCACTGTTTTTGTTGTGGTCAGCAGGCCTGTGTTTGGGGAAAAGCCTGTCCCTGCAGATGTTCTCTGCTGGCCACATCCAGCCTGGCAGCTCAGCTCATCCATAGACCTGCCATCTGCGGGAACACCTGTGCTTCTACCTGATTCACCCTCACAGACAAATTTGGGTGCAGCCACTAAAAAGAAGGTTAGGCAGATCTAACTGTGTGCTCTGCACCTCTGTCAGGGTCTCTACATGGGATGGCTGGAGAGGGCAGGTGTCACCTTCCCAGCCACCACCACCACTCACACCTGACACAGAGCTGTGTGTTAAACCCTACTGCACATGTCCTGCCCCATTGACCCCAGCTGCAGGAGGTGGGCTATGCCAGACAGCTCAAATTCACCCCATATCGGGCTGGCTTGAGCAGGTGGCAACTTAATGCTGCCCATTAGTTGCTCTGTGGAAACAAAAGCTTGCAAGGGGAGGAGAGCCAGATGGATAAAAGGAGACAGATGGACCCATATGCTGTGCTCTCCCAGTGCTCGTCAGCCAGAGACAAAGGGTGACTCACATCATGAATGGGTTTTTCCACTGCTCACAACAGATATAAAAGCTCACCCAAAGGGACAGGATAAAATATGCCACCCCAAAGTGTCAAAAAACCACGGCTGATGAGTTTCCATGACACCTTGTTCATTTTCTATCTGAAGTTTAAGTGTCAGCCTGAGAAAATTGAGGAGGTAGTAATTTCATAAGGCTTTCCTATTTATCCAAGCTTTTCTACCACCCACCCTAGAACATCCAAACATATCAGTTGCATACACAACACAGTGAAACCACTCATGCTGAAGGATGGCCAGATGTTACAGATATGAGGACTATGGGATTCAAACCAGGCTTTGTCCTAGTTCCTGTTAGAAAGCTTTCCACTGTGAGCCAGGAGCAGGAAAAAAACCAGCTTGGTAGCTAAAAGTCCCCCCAGCACAGGTACATCATTCCTCCATTGCTCCAGCAGGTACAGGGCAAGTCAAGGAGGAAACAGTCCCTGTTTTGAGCTCTGCATTTGGTGCCTGGGTTTGAGATTGGCCAGAAAAGCCAGTGCTTGCCAGCTAAAGCTGTACCCTCACAAGGAAAACCAGCTGCTGTTGATCTGCAATGCTTCCAAAGCCTGAGGTTGCTGCCATCCCAAAGGACCACGGAACTACTTCCCTCTCTCATGACCTGAAACGGGACTGCCACTGGGGTGGTGGAAGTGGAGAAGAAAGATACAGTCGTGGCAGCCCACAGCCTGCCCCTGATCTCTAGCACCACTTGAGCCCACATGTAAACTCCAGGATTTATTTTAATCCTTCTGCAGGTCTCGATCCAAACACTCTCTGCCCATGGTATGCTCATAAATCAGCAGGGTGTGCTCCTGCAATGCCCTTGGAGCACTTGCCTTTGCTGTGCTCTGCAGAACCCCCTCTCTCTGCCTGACCCAGCAGGGCAGCAGTCTCAGCAGGGACAAGCAGGGAGCAGCCTGCCTGCATTTTGCATTGCCAGACATGGGGCCCTGCCACAGCTCGGCAGCTCTCCCTGCTTTTATAAAAGTGCTTTGCAGAATTCACACAGAGCAGACTGGGTAACATACACCACAACTTTCCAAAAGGTTACATGAAGATCCAGGTGCCTGTATGAAAACACAGCTTCAGCTTGAATCAGCTAAGCTTATCCTTAGTTTAGTAAGTTTTTTTTTTTTCCTTATGTGTGCCCAGGACAAAAACAGGTTTCGGAGCAAACAGACACAGTTTAAGTGTGGCAGCCAGCTTGCAGGATTTTAACACATTGAGCTTAGCCTGAGACATGCAAAACTGAGTCTTGCCAAATACCCACATACTGGTGTGCAAAAACACAACTGCCCCAAAGTATGGGAGCTTTTCAGTTCCCCCCTGTTTACCTCAATGACTGCAGCATCTGCACAAGGGGGTTTCCCAATATCAAAGGCTTCTTTCAGCGCTTTCCCTACTTCCTTCTAAATGACAAAAGAAAATGAAAAAGTACAGTTAAGATACAATGGCATTCACAATGAGTTAGGTTTCCCAGCCTCTCATTATGCATTTGGACTAGATGAATTTCTGCCTCTATTTTTTTGGCTGTCTCATTTAACCCAAAGTCTGGCTATTTTCCAGCTGACCTAATAACATTGTTCTGTTTTGTTCTACATTGTTTGTTTGAGTTTAAATGATTTGCAGCTTTCTTTCATCCCGGTGTCAGCTTGGGTTATCTACAGTCTTCCCTAGTTAGCTTAGCTCAAATGAAGGCGCCCACACAGCAAAACAATGCTTAGACACATCTCCGTGCTGCCAGCTACTGTAGCTGAGATTTTCCACCCTTCCTCTCTCCAACCAGCACCCGCAGAAACCAGCAAGCATTAATTAAAACCATTCCCTTGCTTGAGCCAGGGACTTGTGAATCCAAAGAGGAGAGGAGTTAGTGTTTAGAGCTACTGTCATGGTGAGATGGGCCCCATGAGGCTGCACAATGGGAAATTTCCCAAGACTTGGCTGGCTTATTCTAGTTTGAATGGCTGTAAAAACAAAACTAACACTGCAGAGAAAGGGCTTGTTGCTTAAAACATGATCTGACCTTTATAGAAGCTTTAAACTCAAAAGCCTAGCTAACTTATTTATTCTTTCATTTCTGAATCTTCCTCCAAGGAGTGTAAAGTCTGATCTCCCATTTTTGTCTTTGTTCTTTTCTGGCTGATGAATTAGGAAATTTGTGGTTGTCAGCTGAAGAATTTAATCAAAAGTATATTCAAAACAACTGCTCTCCCATATTCACTGAAAAGTGTTAATCAAAGAGAAATAAGCAGTCATAAACAACCAAGAAAAATTCCTTTCCTCACAAGTGCCATCACCTGACTGTGAGCAAATGTGTGAACACGATGTGCTGAGATAGCACATCCCAGCTGAGCTGCACAAACACTTCAAGCCTGCCCCCCACAATGGGACAAAGGAGGGCTTAGTGAGGAACTGCAAGGCAATTAATAACTTGTTGAGCCACAGCACTTAGTTGTTTTGGATCAGGTGATGTGTCTGAAATAGAAACAGCTTGCTTGTCTTAGCTCTTGTAGTGACACCAGCACCTCAGGCACCAAAGCTCCAATGTAGAGAGGACCAGAACTTCTGCTGTAATAAAAAGGCACAGCTTCCTTCTTGTTCCTTCTTGTCTGACCAAAATGTTGCAAGGCTTCAGATCCGTGGATGGTCAGTACACCTGTGCTGACTGTAGAACATGAACTTCTCAATCCTCCTTTTGTCCATTTGAAAAAACAGAGGGGTGGTGGGGAGAAGACACAGACCCAAGTGATCCTTTGCCAGGCAGTGTAAATGAGTATGAACCCTGGCATCCTGTTGGAAGGTCTGCCTTGCACTCATGTCAAATTCCCCAGTACAACAAGGGCAGAAGTGACAGACTGACAACCCAATCAATGGCATCAGCATTTTCAGTTCACCAACTTTGCAGCCTCAAAGGCACAAAGCTCCCTTTCCCCAGATGTGTCCAGGCTGAGGGGAATGCTTCCTGCATGCAGAGATCCCCAGGCTCCTCACATTGGAGTTTGGAAGCGGTTTTGAACCCCATGTGGCATCTGAGATCTCAGCACCTTCAGATATGGTCACAGTTCTCACCACTCATTTCTGTTTAAAGCACTTTTAGTTTGCACAGTTATCAGGCTGCCGCACCCAGTGATAAGCCAGGTATTCATAAGCAAAGCAGACCATGACTTTTTCTGGTCAGGATCTTCTCATTATGAAAAATTCAGTCATTCATTGAAGTGGCAAAACACACACCATGTGGTTTAGTCACAATTATATATGACAATTGTTCAGAGATAATGACAGGATTTTTGCTCAAAGCAACTTCCTGTATATTAGCATAATGAAGGGCTGAATTACCCTAGAACCAGAAATAGAGGGATAAAACAGGTTTTATGAGCTGTGCCACTGAGCTGAAGAGACATCCATAATTTTTCCGTATGGAGTCAGCTTATGTCCACTTAAGCTCATTAGCTTGAATCCGGAGCTGGTCCCAAGCTGGCCAGGTTTGAAGCAAGCTGGGGCAATGCTGTGCTACACTGTCCAGCACTTCCAGCTCTGTTCTCTCTGTACAATGCAGCACCACATAGAGCTACAATGCTTCAGGATCCAAAGTGGCATGAAAACTCAGGGCAGCATGGCACAAGAGCTCATAACCACTGCCAAATTGAGGAGAGTCTGCTAAGCACATGGTGTATCGGGAAAGCAGAAAGCCCATGATTAAGCAAAAGCATTCTTCAGCTATTACATTAGAATGAACTTAAAAAAAAAAAAAAAAAAAGTTAAATTAAATTTCCCATCACTGTTAGTCAGCATCTTTGAGGGCTTGTCAATGACTCAGTGACTTACTCTAGGACAACCTCGGTGGCACTACCCTGAGTTAAGTCACTTCCTTTTTTGAAACAAATGATAAAAAAAGAGCTTAATAACACGTGGTCTTCCCCAGGGTAATGATTACAAACAGCCCATAAAGATACTTAAACACTGAGACCAGTCGGCTTTAAGCACATTGTCACCAGCTGGCACTTCTACTCCCATGTTTGTGACTACCTTCGTGTTCTCCTTCAGGGAATAAGTCTTGAGGAAAATCTCTGCAATTTAGAGTACTTTCCCTGGGATGATTCAGCAGTTTGCCATGGAATTTCCCCTCCTCTGCTCCCCAGGGGCTGGTGGAAATGGAAATCAAGAGAGCTGACTGTGGTAACTCCTGCAGTTTCATTTCAGCTTTAGCTGAATAAAAGAGGCCCCGCTGAGTTTTCCAAATAACGTGGTTTCCTCTGGAACTCCCCATTGCTACAACACATCTTCCCTGCTTCATTTGTATTCCACATGTCTCAACAGAATTCTTCAAAGGGGGAGCTTTGCTGAGAAAAGAAAGAGATGCTGCAGCCCCAGGGCTGGGGTCACCTGTGGGATCACAAGGCAGGATTCTCTGCAGAGGGCTGCTGGGTGGGCACCAGCTGCACATTTTCTTGTGCTGAGTTCTGGAAATAATCTTTGCTCTAACCTCAGCAGAGTCAGTCCAGCAGGCTGGAGGGAACCGTGCGGGGTCCACACACAGACAGACTTAGCAGCCCCAATATCCTGCACAGCTGAGGCAAAGGGGCTGTAAAAAAACCCCAACTGTTTCACATGATGGCATCATTAACAGATGGAGAAAAGATGAACAACATCTTGAAATGGCCCTCAATATGGAAGTGGGTTTCACCCATAGTCTCCCTTTCCTTCAGATAAATGGGTTTCTGAGCAAAGCAGATTGCAGCTGTCTGAACATGTAGCAGCGGAATGAGGAGAGATTTGCACATGTCCCGGCATTTCCTTGCTAAGGAGCAAGGACAGGGCAGCATCCCTTTGGCAGCAGGGATGGATCTTCACATCTGTGCTCTGCAATGAAACTTGGTAAAGATGGAGACCTCGGGGCTCACCCATGCCTGAGCAGGGCTGGCTATTTAACAAGGGCACCCCTTAATTTAGGACCTGGGGAAAAGAACAGGCAGATTGGGGTAAAACTCCTGAGTTCTTACCAGTGCGATTGCAAGTAACTTTTCCTCAGTCTTCAAAATAATCCACACGAGGCACTGCGCACCAAGGGAAAGGCTGTGCTGGGGGGTGTGCCCGGGTCTCACACATGCCTGGCTGCCACTGTGTACAGAAACAAGAGCTCAGCCAGAGGGCAGCTTCCCGCGGGCCCACAGCATCGCCTGCCTGGCACCCCCTGCTTGGCACCACAGCCTCACACGGAGCAAACAGGGTGTTCTGCAAGGACCCAGCAGTGTTTGTCATGCTCGGGCAGCCACAGCACAGTAGATGATCTTTACAATGGCCTTCTGCCAGCTATTCTTTTGTGCTGTTTCTTTTCCTTCTTCCCACATTTGCTGCCCAAGTTAAGCTTTTTGCTTGTTGTTTCCCTCCCCCCTTCCCTCACTGCTGCTGCTGAGTTCCTTCTTAGGCTTGGGGAGAGTCTCCCAAGCACACTTGCATGAATGCACAATTTTGCAAGTGTCACATATTCTCTCGAAATGGAATAAAAAGCAGCTATATACCAAGACAACTGCATCTATGCATGAGATTTCATAGAGGTTGTAACTGTATTTAGAGAGGAAAAATCAAATGCTGAAGTCTGGAATCTCTGCTCTTCTCATTTCCACTTTTTTCACTACCATCTGACTAATACAGTCACTGGTCTTACTTGTTTGGTTTTTTTTTTTTTTCTTGAAGGAATTCAGCATTTATATAATACATTTTTTCCTATATTTGACTTTCATTTATATACTTAAATTACATAATTTTTCACCTCAAATTTTATTAAATTTTCAATATTTCATCAATCCATTACTCCAAAGTTTTACCATTTTAAAAGCAGCAGTAAGTGGTACTCCTGACCACTTGCCTGACGATGGCCAGTGCATACCTACCACACTACTTCCCTCCTTCAGGGGCTGGCTGGGAGAAGAGCCCACCTGATGAACTGCTTATGAGCTAATCAAGGGTTTATAAGGGTAATTAATACAAGGAACAGAGAAGCTGTAGGCTTGGATGAAAGCAATCAGATAATCCAAAAAGGCTGAGAACTATTAGGGCATAAGCAGATTGGAGCTGCCAAGCAGCAATTAAACCACGGACACAGAATCAAACGCCTCATGCACCATGAAAAAAGAAATCACAAGAAGGTTGCAGGCTTTGATGACACCCACAGGCTTTGAATTCACATTGGGCCGAAGGGTTCCAGATGTGCCACTCTTCAAATCAGGGGGGAAGCCATATCTGTTTCCCCAAACTTAGGCAGGAATTTAATGATCTCTTACATGTTTTTCCTGTGATCTGAACACTAATGAAGGAAATACAGAAACAACTGGGAAAATTACAGGCCAGATAAAGCAGCGTGAGAACCAAGGGCAGAACAAGAGAAATCCATAGTGTACCATGCTGACATAAAGGCCAGGGAAATTTACTCTGGGGTAATTGGGGTATTATGGATCTTGCTGAAAAAGGCTTGATGCAAGGAAAGAAATTGTTCAATAAAGCAGAAAACTGTGCATGTCCAACAGGAGTCCAGCAGAGAAATACCTGCCCACCTCAGGTAAACCCTGAATTTGGTATTAAGGATTTAGAAAGAGTCAGTACTGCAATGAAAAAAGGCTCTCATTCTGAGAGCACAGAAGATAAAAGAGACAGTGGGCAAACCTAAACTCAGCAAGAGTCCTGATCATCACTGCATTATGGAAGCAGGGACTGTTCTCAGATATGAAAAATAGAGATATAGAAAAAATGTAGGGAAAAAGTCCCTCAGACATACCTTTTGTACATTTTAATGCTCCATTCATAAATTAAAAGACATTGGCTAAAGCTGAAACAGTTGCTGTCAGTAAGTGTGGCAAGGTGAGAACGCAAAGAGGCATGGCAGCAGCGGGCATAGGTGACGAGCAGTCCTGCTTCCTTGAAGACATCACTTCTGTGCTCCAGGCTGGGGAGAAATGTCATTTCCAGATGACTCAGGTGCTGTTTTAGTGCAGTCTCATCTGTGTTAGCAGAGGAGCCAAACAGGGGAATCTGGGCTGCCATGTACTGCGTTAGTTTTTCCTCCAGATCTTTTCTCCAGAAGTTTGGACTCCAGGTGGAAACAGACTCCGTCTCTCGGCCGTTGCCAAGCCACTCTGCTTCCTTCTGCTTCTCCCACTTCAGTGATTCCCCCACTGACTGCAATGGCTCCAGGAGCATCCTATCACTTCCACTGAGCGCTTCTCCCACTACAGTCCACATTCGTTCAGCCAGCAGCGCATAAAGTGATTCAGACTTTCCCACACCATCATTTCCAGAATGCTCCAGATTATAAATTTGATTACAAGCTTCCAAAAATTTTCCTTGCTCAATGAATGTGCAGATGGTTTCCTCTGCAACAGAAAAAGAACACAACTTGCTGTTTGTTCACTTATCTATAGGACCCATCACTTTAATACCCAAGTTATGAAGTATCTAGTTTACATGTATCCCAAAATTCCTCAGGATCTACTCAAGATCAGTCCACTTAAGGTCTAGCACTAGCATCTCCCAGTTTCCTCAGGGCAAGCACATTTTTGTTTCTAAATTTCTTTCATCCTTTCTCCTCCAGGTTAACCAAGCCTGCAGATTAGTCTGCAGCTTTCTGTCATCATTCCAGAGACCTCCTCATGTGAGCAATAAAGGTCCATTAATTACAATCTTTCCTTAAGAAATGTACCTTTTGTCCAGAAGAAAAGCATTAAAGAAAGCGCATCTTCTGAAAAAGCCAACAGCTGAAAGTCAAGCCTGGAAGGAATTCTCTGCCTCCTCTACAGAAACCTTGGCAGGACCAAAGTGCTGCAAGCTCCCTTGGAAGGAAGTTTTTCAGTGCTGCTTGTTTCCAAAGTATCTTACCTAGCGCATGCAGCCAACCAACAAGTGTTAGCTGTACTCTCACAACAGCTGCACAGAGCTGCAGGGCTTTTTTCCATGGCTTTTGCAGATTACAAGGTTAAGCAATGAAGGGTTAAGATTTATCCAAAGGTATCTGGAGCAGAGCCCAGAGGACAAATCGAACTTGATGAGAATGCAGGGAAAGTTAGGTAAAGCCAGAAGCAGTGGGACTTAAATAATTCAGCATACAACTTTGGGTGTATAGTGAAGAATGAAAAAGTATGAGCTTCCACTATATTTTGCCTATATCCTTCCTACCTTTCCTCTATGAAAACATCTCATATATGTAGTAAGAATTAAACTGAACAGGACCGGAGGGAGGAACATGACAGGAAACGGAGAAGGGATGAGGCAAGGATCTCCAGCAAAGCAATTGGCAAGTTATTCAGGAGGGGTCTGCAAACTGCACCCATCCTGCCTTGATACATGCAAGACATAGGAGATGTTTAATTGGCACAACCAGCCCGTGTACAACCCACCTCCCCCTCCCATGTGTAGAAGAACAGCACGGTCACACCGATGGGGTGTCAGTCACACGTACATCATCTTTCTCACAAGACACATCAGGAGTCTTTGCAGGGATAAAGATAAGAACAGTAAGGAGAAACATTTTGGGGCAAATGGAAAGTGAAATACAGAACAGTCCAGAGTAGCAAGTGTATGGTTCAGAAGGGACAAGAATTCAGGACAAGGATGGGGAGGAGGAGAGTGGAAAGCACCTAATCCAGAAGCTAATGAAAAACAAGAGCCTGCAGGGCTGGGAGGGGCAGAGAAGATCCAAGCTTGGGCCCAGAGATAACTTCAAAGTTACCTGCAGGCATCCCTCTCTCCACTCTCCCCCTACCAGTTGACATCTTCAGCAAATTCCCTGCCACATCCTCAGCACCAGCCTTCTCCACTGTCTCCTTCCCACCAACCACAGTCTTCAGCAATTTGCTTGCCAAGGTTTTCAATTTCCCTTTCCTCTTCACCTCCTGCTTCTTTCTCTCCTCATGTGTGGCCTCAGGCAGTATTCTTGCATTTTCCCCAGCTATTTTCTCCCCCTTCTTGTTGCCTCCTCCCACGAAGGCTGCCCAGGAATACTTTGTCTTCCTCATGATCCAAGCAGATTCAGGTGCTTTCTCTCCAACTGGGAATACTATCAGAAAAAAACATGAGAAACACTTCTATGCAAAGTAATCTTAGCGTCTATCTCCCAAAGAAGTTCTCTCTTCTTCTGATTTATATTTTTTTCTGTGCAGCTACAGGCCTCAGCTGCCTTTGAAAAAGTCTAACCTGGCTCCTGTCTGTGCCAAGTGAGGACACTTTTATAGGCTTCCAGCCCTCTTATGTAATCCTTCCCTCTTCTAGGAAAATAACGTCAAAAACCTCATACATCATCTAACCGCAACCACTGGGGGAAAGCCAGGGGGATTTTTGGCATTTTCTAAACGATAAAACATCCCTGCACTGCCATTTATCTTGATGACAATCCTATCAGTTTAAGGGAGTTGATAAGTAATAGTTTCTATGGAGCATACGTCCTTTTCCACCCACCCCACATGCCCAGGCTGCACCTGAGTTTTTCTTTGGCAGGGAGATCACATCTGGGTTTGGAGCCAAGTTTTTCCCTCACCTCCCACCAAGCCTAGTGCTAGCCACCAGGGATGTAAAGGCCCAGAGAATGGGTGTTGTTTTCCATGTTTTAATAACACCACTCAGAAGAGATAGGAGTGATCTCAGCCTTCTGGAATGTGCAATACTCCAGCAACTATGCACACTATTATGTATTATTTAAATATATACACACACACACACGGATATAAATGGCATAACATTGCAGCAACCCACCATATATTTGTGTGTGTGTGTCCAAACGTCTATGCACACATATGGATCAATTCACCAGCCAATATCCACAAGTGAAGAAAAAGGGGATGTATGTCTGCTTACCATGAGGCCCGTATTGGGCTGCTAAAGGTTCTGGCCATGAACCACAGAAAAAATTCCTCCACAGAAAGTATCCTTTTAATCCAGGAGTTTGCATTTAAAATAGATTTCTTTTAAAGTCCCTACACTTCTGTGAGAACTTGGAGAGAAGTTGAAATGCTGTCCTTACCACACCCTCCTTGCAAGAGAATTACAAACTGGGTTTAATTCTCCATTCCATTATTATAAAGATGAAATCAAGAACAGGAGGATTTTCATCAGCTGAGGACAGTTTGTATTAATCATTACAAGCTGTATCGATTCAAAACCGTGCACTATGCAACAATGATTTCGGGGGTAAGAATTTAAGGGGTGTTTTTTCCACTCATCATCTGGACTGTTTCAAATATGTGAACTCATATTTCTGGGTTTAATGCCTGCAGTTTCTTCCAAGATTTTCTACATTGTCATGATAGTAAAATTCCACTAGTTTCCTACTTGGAAACCAAGTAAATGTTGTGTTGTTCTGGCTCTTTTATCGGTGCTTAATTCCACCAGCATGTTATCACAAAGCCATTTGATTCATTAGTAACAATAGGGAGGAGGACATAAATACATTTCAGTTGGAAAGAGAAACAGAAATTCCAGCAGTAGTCACACATTTGAGCTGCTGCCAGTAGGAAATACTGAGGTTGCAAAATACAGTGTTTTCCCAGCTTGTGAATAAAGTTGAAAATTAAGAGGCTTTATACACATTCCATTTTGACCTTAATTTTTAATCGGCTGAAGTTAAAATGTTTCATTTGGAATGTTATGGCTGCACAGTATATGAATACAAGATGGAGTAAGACGCTCAGTACTGAGAGAAGCATTCCAGGCATGCTGAAACCCTTCAGCAATATTTTCCCATGAAAATTCCAACACAATATGTTTATGTTTCACTTCATCAGCATTTTTCCTACAAGCCTGTCTCTAACAAAAACCATTTCCCTAGACTTCTCTGTGAAAGGAAATTAGATGTCAAAGTGCCAGTCCTGAAGGCCAGTCTTCAGTACAAAGATTTTGAACACACAATTGCAGATCGTGCCCTAGACCGTGGCAACATGATGTGTGGGAATTGCTGTGTTTTCCCAGAAAGCTTCTTTCGAGGGAATAAAATACAAGCCTGTGGAAAGTGAGGAGTGGCTACAGAGATGGACAGATGTCCCGAGGCTAGGACCAACTCTTACTCCATGGACCACTTGACCCACTCAATCAAGGGAATGTCAGACACTCCCCAAGATGAGAGTGCTCTCAGGGCACAGCCCACCCGAGCACTGCAGCACCAACATCCCAGATGGCTCCTCTGTCCTGCCTTCCCCTCACTCACAAACCAGGGCAACCAGTGTGTGTAGGCAGGGCAGGCCATGGCCTCTGGGAGCAGGCAGCCAGGAGCATCCTGCGAAGGGGCAGCAGCATGGGGGTGGTCAGTCTGACCACGGGTGCTGAGCCCAGCAGCAGCAGGAGGTGATGCCCCAGTGGAGCAGAAATCCATCGTCACCCCCTCCGCACCCCCTGCCCACAAGTGCATTGGGTTGAAGGATGCTGTCTCTGAGGGGAATGCGCTCTCACAGGAGGGGACATGCCACAAAGGAGCTGCCCAGAGGCCACCAGCAGCCTGCTTTTCTGGGCCTGTGTGCCTTAGCAGTACATGCAGGGTGTACAGGTCTCTCCCCTCCGTCTCTAATGCTATTTTACTGCTCAGGCTAAAATTCTGCAGTTAAAATATGGAGATGATTTGTGTCTCTAGGAACATCATCTACCATAGTGCTCCCATGGATGGTGTTATGCCGAGACAGGCAAAGCTCACAGGGAAGCTACACCTTTACATAAAAGTTTTGAGACCAAACTAGAACAGAGGTTTTTCACAAAGAGTTTACATAATGCAAAGGGGATTGTTTGCTGTCCAAAAGAATTGTTTTGGGCAGAGGAACTGGGGCACAGCCATGTTTTATCTGCCCCTTCCATTGGCTCCTGAGCTGCTTACCCAAGGGAAGCCGTTCCAAGGAAAGAAGGGCAATAGGAAGCCACAAGGACACAGGACCAAGAACAAGGACAGTTCTGCTTCTGAACAAACTCCTTTGTCAGGTGTACCAAATGACTTTCTTCTTCCCCCAAAGCCACTTCTTGGAAGCCAGCCTTCTCCTTCTTCCTGGTGTTTCAATGCCTCCATTTATCCACAGTGGGATGTTCTCTAGCAGGGTCATTCTCCCTACCATGACCCTTGCTATGCTTACTGTGAAAGAGGAGCAATTTGTCTCCTAGGAACATCCCCAGCATTCAGGAGTTTCCCTCATTGCCTGGAGCTCCTGGAAAAGTCCACAGCCTCCCCACATCACTGAGATTCTGTCTTCCTATCTTGGATAAACTGTAACTCCTTTGTCTTTGGGATTTTCCATTGAACAAGTGAATATCTTGGATAAATTTTTATATTGTTTCTCTGTTGACTTAACTCTTTATCTTGCTGTTTCCCATTTCTTCTGCCTGTATAGATAAAATCTCTTCATAATAAGTGGATTGTGTGCCTGACTTGAAAAGTAGCTGTTTGGTCTGGATGCTAATCCGATGAAGTCAGACTATTAGCACTACAAATTAAATGACTTTGCAAGAGTACAATTACATTAATATTCCAATTCCAGCAATGCAGTGATGCCCCTGCTTGCTTTGTAGGGACACTACACAAACACAGTTAGGCACAGACAATGGAAACTTTGTGCTCAGTAGCATCTGCTGTGTGAAATACACTTGGTCCTAACAGGCAGGTGGATCAGCAGGGTGTGGAGAGAGAGGTTTTTCACCTTCTTTTTTTGTTTCCAGAACATGCTGGTACTTTCCACCACTTTGAACCAAAGGCATGAAACATGGCAGAAAAGAATATTAATTATGATGATAAAACCTGCAGAGTATGGCACAGAAAGATGTTGGCTCCCCAGGATATAAATCCATGCAAAACCACTCCGTGAATCTATGCTGCAGTCTGACAATGTGTTCCTCCACTCACACACAGCATCTTTGATTTCATCAGCAATCAAAGAAGAGCAAGCCTCTATTCCAAGTAAGGCAGGTTTTTTTGGAGAGAGAGGAAACAAACAAACCGATGAAGAAACAAAACAAAAGCACCTCCCCCTCACATTTGACATTGCAGCTGGCATTGCCATCACAGTCATATGCAAGAGGTGACTTTGTCTACTGTGCACATTTAGAGGTTTATCCTCCTGTGGAAAGCATATATTAATTCTTATTTTCTAAGGAAGCAAGACAACACAGCAGAGGTTGCACGTATCTCTGTATTCATGTGATCCCCTGCCCTAATGCACAAGAGTGGATTTTAAGTCAGTTTTAACCAATTTTAAAGCCAGTTTTAACCAAACTGACAGAAAGTGGCTCACACAAAATGGTACATCCTTACACACTTCGTAAACATACATGTCTGAGGAGAGGATAGACCTTCACTGCCACTGCTAAAGAAGAGGACACAGCCTTCATTTCACATCAGAGACTCCACCCAGCAGCTCAGTCCAAAGGTACACAAATGTGGTTTCCTTGCCTCTGTTGCTCACCAAATCCCCGTACTCTCCAGATAACCTGTGTGTGTGTGCAAGAGCAAATAAAGCAGCACAAATATTTAATACAAGCAGCCTCTCCTATAGCAACTGATGAAAGAAAGTTGCTTCCCTACAGTGACTCCTGGCACCAGGCTGCAACCTCTCATCTCCTGAGATCTGTACTACCCCAAACAGGCCAGAGATTTTGGAGAAAAAGGGAAAGAAGGAAGCTTCTTCCTTTCTCTTCCTGAGTGTGTTATGCTTGAGTAGCTTTTCTCTGCTCAGCCACTGATTTTTATCCCATTTTGAAGAAGTTAATCTGAGACTTCTGTCCTTCTCTGGATTTTTCTGAAGCTGGAGGAATTTGGTTTATGAGGAGAGGACAGGCAGGTGTATTGACAGAGAGGCTGCATGGTCCCAGCACCTTCAGCAACCACACTAAAGTCCTAAGGACAAGTTCCAAAGAATTGGATACTGCTCCTTCCCCTGCCCTGAACACTGAAACAGAACATTGGATGCAATATAAAATTTTGCACTGCCTCTGTTTTCCCTCTGATTGTGAGGACCCCGTTTCAAACTGACCTCAATTTTCACTTAATTAGTAACCTACTTTGCTGTTCCTTTAGAATATTTTTAGCTAATTCCTGGGGATTTTGCCTAATTCTGTTTTTTCTTTTCAGAATGAAACAAGCATTGCTTAAAGAAGATGCTTCCCCTTTTGACAACAATGGCAATAGCAGTAATAATAAATAAAACACACAATCCCCAAAATTTTAAAGAGGAACTGTAGAGAGTCAAGCAATAGGGGTGTTTGAAGTGGCCCTAAAATCCTTGCATTGAGAGTATCTTAATCCACATAGTAAGAGAAGACTAAAGCAATACTTTTTGGAGTAGCAACTTAGTCTTCAGGAAAGTTTTCTGCCACAGAAAACACCACAGTGCTACAGGCTGCCAATTTGGTCACATCCTAGAAGACCAGCCACCCAACAGCTTGGTTTCTAATCTTACGAGTTGTCTGAAGATATGCAAGGAAGGTTCCAAGGGCAGCTTTACCAGAGGAAATCTACAACTTAAATGCTGCTTGGTGTCCTAGGAATGGAAAGAGCTTTTTAAAAAAATTAATCACGCATTATTTTTTGCTAGTGTGGTGAAGAATGCATTACCTCATCAACTATCATGTCTCATTCAAGATGATCCATTATTTTATCCAGAGGGACTTATTTGGAAAGCTTGTATTATGAATATTCCATCTACATTTGGACAGACAAGCCTAAAATTCTGAATCTCTTCATTTGCCTTAGATCGACAGGATTCCTCTGTGCATTTTTACATCAATTCTTTCCAGAAGTAAAAACTTTAGGTTCAACTTCACAGGAAACTTCCTACACACATCTGTACCCTACATAGAGCAGCATATGCAGAGATTTGGGACTGAAAATCCACATGACATCATTCGCATGCTTTTTCTGCTGCCACAAGAGGCCAGTGATTGTGTAAATTCCAGTCTTCAGTGTTTCACCCCCAAGTGTACTGACATGGCTCCACAGGCACATCTGCCAGACACCATCTGGAGGCTAAAAATTATAACTACAGATCAGCTGCCAGGATACCCCGAGAGTTCTGACAGGAGCCAGGCACATTTCAATACTAACAAAATATCAAAATTCAACTGTTTCTCCACTCAACATTCACTGCAAGTGTGTCTGGCTACAAACTAAGGCAAGAATGCCCCACGCACCTTCACTGCCAAAGGAGCTATTGGATGAGGCATATTAGTATATTAATATATTTAAATAAATATATATTTATATATTACCACATTGACATATTAATATGTAATGTATAAATATATCAATATATTAATACATCTATTAGTACGGGGTGGGGTATATTAACAACACAACTCAGGGCCCTTATCCTTGTGGCTGAACAGGTTATTTAGGAGAGGAGGTAGAAGAAAAGAGATCAGCTTTTGTATAGACAATCTTCAGAAATGCTCGGCACCAAGCATCTTCTGTTGTCACTTCTGGACAACCTGAGCAAGAACTCCATTCCCACCCCACAGTGAGCAGGAGCCTGGTTTAGCCACTAGCTCCGGTAAAGCTCAGGATATCCAAGAAGATGCCAAATCACACTGTTAAAAGGTCAGTTTTGAGAGATTTTTGCAATCTTAGCACTGGAGCTAGCTAGCTACAGGGAGGGACTTGCTACAGCAAGAGGCACCCAAAAGGGTCCTAGGGAGAGCTAATCATCCTCTGAAACTACTTCAGAAAAATACCCTGGGGAGGCACTCTTCATGAGCACAAACAGAAGCATTAAATTTTTATTAGCATCAGTTCAGGCTGAATAAAGCAGGCTTCCCAAACACATGGTGATAAAACATTTACACTGCATCACTGGGTTTTCTTCCAAAACCAGAAAAGCACTTAGAAGAGAAATGGCACTAGAAAATTCAGCACTGTTACATGATGTGGAAGCTGCCTGAGAGTCTTCAACATTTTCTGGCCCATTCCTGTCTCACAGGAATGAAAGAAATACCAAGAAAACAAGAGGTGGGCAAAACCTGGGGAGGGAGGAACCAGCATGGTAAAGGAAAGGGAAGAGTATTTGTAATGCATTCATCTGCTGTCAGTATCAGGATGTATCTCATCTTTCCACTGCTTCCCACGCCTCAGCAGAGCGGAGGGAGCACTATGTAAAGATCCAGAGACTCTACCCCAGCTCCCGAGAGCTGCACAGCACCAACTGCCAGCATGATGGCACAGTTCCTCTGCCGCCTCCTTCGCAGCCACTCCGCCGCCTTCATCGCTCACGGAAAGATTCTCCCTGCAAAGGAGAAGGATGTGGTCCTCGAGGAACCAAAATTAGGTGACTTGTAAGGATGTTTCTAAATTATTGAGCAAATTAAAAAAGGAATTGCTATTTTTTTCCCATCATGAACAAGCACGTTATCTGCGCTGTTATGACCTTAGATCTCCAGCACATATTATTTACTGGCTGTCAAGAGCCAAGACTCTTGAAAAGGAATAAAAAAAGAGCATTAAGGCCATATTCCAACAAAGGATTTAAGTAACTGACAATTTCCTTTTGTTTCAAAGAGAATATTCAGCCTCTTTACAGTACACATCTGTTTAGTGAGCAGGAAGTAGTGGTGCGGAGTGGTGTACGCTCCATGACTACATGGCAACAAATGCCTTGGGGTCAACAACCTCTGAAAATGACACAAACTGCAAACCAAGTTAATACAGCTGATCTTGACACAGCACAGAATCACTCGATTTCCAGGCAGCTGCCTTGGTCATTAATGGTATTTTCTGCACAAGTTTTTAATGTGGAGCTTCCAAGCTCAGTAATGGTTATAGGTTCACCGAGGTCTCATTGGCTGTTACCCCACTCTTCACAGTTCAATGTACCTTATACATGTGGGCAAAACAAGTAAAATGGCAGCAAAAATATAAGCTTTCATGCTCAAAACCTGTTTTACATCAGGAAAAAGGTGACTGCACTGATTTTGTTGTTGAGGATAAGAAGAGGAACAGTCCCTAGCCCTGATTCCTACTAACCTTACCATGGTTAAACATTTAGGTCTGCACAAAAGGAAGGCCAAAGAGCTGTAAAACATCTGGATAAAAAAGTCTAGAGATCCCATTTGTACAAGTGGGACCTGAGTCCTTCATGTCTGCAACTGCCTTCCCCCACCCTCTGCATATGTAAATAAAATGGAGAAAAAGCATATTAACATTTTCTTTCTTCTTCCCTCCTGGTCTCAAGGAGCCATCACACCAAGATAAATCAGGAACTCCAAGCTGAACTGTAATTTTATATAAAATATATGATACAACAGATCTTCTGAGGTGCAACCAGTTCCAAGAAGAAGCAGATGCACCTTGTGACTATTAATTTAATCTAACATTTTTGAAAGGAAGAGATGGGGAGAGATTTTGATATGTATGGCAGGTACTGACTAATATTTAAAACCTTTGGCATTACCATATGTCCCTGGAAATAACTGCCAGTGCTATTAGTTGCTGTCATTGATGACAGCATATAAATTACTATCTAATCTGCATATACAATTAAATAATTAGATGCCATATGTAAGAGCAGTTATTTATAGGTACAAAATGAGAGAAAAAGTTCAAACTCCATTTTTACAATATATGTTCTCTCAAATCAGCTCCTCTGGACCACAGATACAGATAGTCATTACTGAGTGCTCTATCTTAGGTTAAAAAAAAATTAAAATCACAATTAATACCTCATAGTATTGATTTTCCCCTGTGCTGCACTGATTCAGTAACGCTTGCATTGAGCCTGCTGGCAGGATGTTATAGCTGCTGTCCACAAAATGCCTGTCAACTTCTGGAGCTCACTATGAACAAAACAAGCCAGGGAAAAACCCGTCCCGCAGAAGGTCTGTCCACTGCATTCAGTGAAGGCTTGATCTATTCTTATGAGCAGCTGACCTAGATTCTCTGCTTGAATGAGAGCATTT
Source organism: Dicrurus megarhynchus (assembly GCA_013399195.1). Lineage (NCBI taxonomy): Eukaryota > Metazoa > Chordata > Aves > Passeriformes > Dicruridae > Dicrurus > Dicrurus megarhynchus. The sequence continues at coordinate 848,571 of VXAD01013801.1, read as the reverse complement.
CCCAGCATCAAGGCTGCTCAGAGTCAGAAATTCATGTATCACTTATCATGAGAGACAGGGGAAAAAAGGAAGAGGATATAAACTTAAGGGAAAGTGATGGCATCCGTTTGCCATAAAAGCTCTACCCATATCCCCACAAAGCACTCCCCAACACACTTCTGCTCTCACTTCAGAGTCTGGAAAGGGCTACAGCCCTCCTTACAGCACACGTGACAGGCCAGGCAGCCACGGCTCCATGGAGAGGCGGAGATGTGCCAAAGCTGTGGAGGACACGACCGCACGGCGGGGTGGCCAGCTTGCTGCTCCGGAGCCACCTGCAGCTTTCCGGCAGCTCGGAGGGAGCTCCTGCTGGCCACGAGGCTGTGCTGGATCAAGGACTGCTGGTTCACATCCTGCCAAGAGGAAATGAGCCAGCGAGGGCTGCTGAGCCCTACACTGCCAGGTCGTGGTAGGATCCAGCTGCAGATACAGTACATCCATTACCCTTGGGAAGTTAGGGAGGCCTCAGCAAGGCAATGCCATGTCCTACTGGTGAGCCACTTCTCCTTCTGCCAGTTCTCCAACACATGGGAAGTGCATCCTGTGGCACTCAATAACGTAAAGACAGTGGTAGTCTAGAGGGACAGGAAGATGGGTCAGCCCTGGGGAAAGGACCTTTTCATCTTGCCTCTGCTGCTGATTCACTTTGCCCTCATCTCCCTGAAATCCTATCAAGCCCCTCCACATGCCTGTCTCAGTAATCTTGCATATGGACCAATAATACTCAAAAGACCACTGATCTCTGAGGGTGATCTCCAGGAAATCCAAGGGTATCCATCACTGTGAGGGATGCTACCTTGACACCAGCCCTTGATGGCTGCTGTCACTGTTGTCACTGATGCTGAGCTGCCCACAGAGAGGAGTTCCAGGTCCAGGCCAGGACCTGAACAACATCCACTCAGATGAGATGAGAACAACTTGGCAGGCAGAGGCGACCCTCTCACGTGCCCCAAAGTACAGCTCCTGCCCCAGGGCAATGCTGCAGTGCTGGCCACAGGGATAAGGACAGGAGCACAGACTGAGTCCTTGGGGTGGGCAGGAGCTGGGCAGTCAAGCGTGATTTCCTTCAATACCAAAATGTTTCAATCTGCGCCACAGATGAAGACAGAAAGCTAAATTCACATACACAAATTCAGGTCCACAGATCACAGAGATATTCTGCCCATTCTCCAGACATGAACATCCCAGACTGAGGCTGCAGAAGAGGATTTCTGCTCCTGTGGACCCTCACTGACTGCACCACACAGATGCAACTTACACATCCAGCCTACATGGAAGGCAGGTGACTGCTGTGGGCCATGCTGCAAGCAAGAATTCCCCCAGCCCCTCTCTGAAACCTTCAGAGAGGCCACCAAGAATCACAGAATCATGGAATATGCTGCCTTGGAAGGGACTCACAAGAATCATCCCCCAAGGAGTCCAGGTCCTGGCCCTGCACAGGACATCCCCAAGAGTTACCCCATGTGCCTGAGAGTATTGTCCAAAGAAGAGACTATAAGAGCTGTTTAACCACCTCTCAATTCAGATCTGGTTCAGCAAATGCAAAAACCCCACCAGGCAACGGGTTTTCCTCATCAACTCTTTTTTTTTTTTGCACGTGGGCAACATGCAAACTAGGTCAGTATTATTCCTACCAAAACACTTGCTATGGGTGTTATTTTTAGAAAACCATGTGATTGTCTGACTTTTATCTATGAGCACACAGAAAGATCCACTGTATATTTTCCTGTCTGTCCCATTTGGGGTGGTTTGTTTTTTTTAGTTCTTTGGGTAGGTTGCTGAGATCTTGGGCCTCTTTTTAAAAGGCAAATTCAGACTATCAAGAGGCCTTGCAGGTCGCATGCCTTGGCGGGCAATGAAACAAAGCACAGGCAGCAGTGAGCAAATGAAACCAGACAAGAACATGGAGAGTCTATGAAAAAGCAAGACAGTGACACAGGTAAAAAGGGATGAGGATATGGAGCAGAAAAGATGCCAGGGGTCATGGGAGATGGGTAATCAGGCAGAGTTGGAAGGATAAAAGAAATCTTCACAACTCCCGGAAGGGTATACCCAAGACCTCAGCAATCAGGCAAAAGTCAGCAGGAGAGCCCAGTTCAGTGAACAGAAGACTTGTCCAGAGATTCAAGTTTATTTTCTGAGAGCTCTTCTTACCTCCTTGGCACAAGCAAAACAAATCAAGGAAACAAAATCCTGCACCAGCTTTTCATTCAGCAGGTTAGTGGTCACAACCCTGACAGATATCCATCAGACAAAAAAGCCAGGGGAGAGGGCCCCTATAGCCAGGACCTTCTGTGTCCAGACCTCTACTTGCCTGGCTTTCACCTGGTCTATCTGGGGAATCCAGAGTTTTTGCCCAGTGCTTGAGTCATCAGACTGTACAGGTTCTGAGGAGGTGAGTCCTTCCACTAACTGCATGGCCAGTGTGAAGAAGTGTACATATCTGTGGATAACCCAGACTGCTTCTATAAGCAGAAAAAAGACACAGGAAGAGGCAGTGTCCTTCCTCTCAAGTGAATGCAGATACCTAAAATAGGCCAGTCAAGCAGCACACCAGCACTGCCTCTTTCTCTCCAGCAGCAGCAGAAAGAATTCAGAATGAGTAGCTCAGGCACTGATATGTGAATGTCAGAGCAGATGAACCACAGCCTAAATTTCCAGAAATTAGCCACAACAAAGAATGTCAGGAACCCATCTCCAGGCCCCCGGAACCCGTCACCCGTCTCCACTCACATGAAAAAACTAGATGTATATGGTCTGGCAGGGCACAGGGTCAGCTGTATGGCTCATGAGTCACGGCTGTGATGGGCTGCAGATCGCACAATGCCAGCAGCAAGAGTTGCTTGCTAGGGTGAGTCACCTCAGCAGGAGGGAAGTTCCACATAGAATCCTCCTTGCCCACCTCCCCAGAACATTACCATTAGCCCAGAGCTCCTGCACAGCTGGGAAACCACTCTGGTTCTTGGTTTCAAAGCTGAGCAGGGAACATTGGAATTTGCTGCTGAGAGGATGAAAGCATGGGGACAATCTTCTCCTGCCACAGAGAAAGGGAAGAGGTTGAGCTGGCTGGGAGAGTCTGGTGTTTGCTGACACCTTTTCTGCCTCTGTCTCTGCCCAAGACCTGCTGCCCCAGAATTAGGGCTCTTTTGGGGTCTCAACTGCCTCTTTGGCAATCCACCAACACATTGCAGACTAAACTTCATTAAAGTTGCTTTCATCTGTCCTTTGCAATTGATCTCAAGCCCTGAAGCTCCCATCCCAAGCATTCTGCCTCCCTCAGGTAACTGCTGGTACCATCTAGGCACCTGCAAAAAGGAACAAGAACTTCAAAAGAAACAACACAGGCAAAGACAGCTGGAGCAGATCCCACTCACCTTCCAAACTCCAAATAACATTTCTTTCTCCAGCAAGACCATGCTGCCACAGAGCATCAGGTACACACTGCAGATGGAGTTACACAAACTGCATCTTCCACGCAGGGCAGGCAACAGCAGGTTATCCTGCAAGCAGAAGCAGCACAAATGAACAAGGAAAGGGCAGGCCCCTTACACATGGCATAGCATGGGAACTCAACTCTGTGTCAGAGGCAGAGAGCAAGAATGATATTCAGGGATGCTCAGGGATGTTTTAAGAACACGGGACATATTCTGAAAGTTGGAATGGCCTGGTTGATACAAGCTGGCTGGAGGCTTAGCCATGCTTCACTACCTCATCATCTAACGTTGATGTGCCACGTGTTTCTAGTATTACTCCCAGGGAAACCACTAGTTTGGGACAAACATTAGGAAGACAGCTTCTTATACCCCAAATTTTCCATTTTTTTTCTATCCCTCATATAATACTCACACACAGATCACTTCTGCTATCTATAACCTGCAACACCTCGCATGTGATGTTGCACTGAATTTTCTGTAACCATATTTTTGGGGGATCAATTAATCCACATATACTTAATCATTACATGTTTACATAATTACACATGCATTCTCTATCTTATTGTTTAAATCAGCAGGCTAATACTGCCTTGAAAAAGAACTGAAAGCAGCAATTATTCACTGCACTCATTAATAGCAAAAACAGATTTCCAGCCATTTCAGTTACACTCAGAAATTACGCAGTTAGTGGTTGGTGCCAGAGTCCTGTTTAGCTCAAGAGCCTTTTGTAACAACAACAAACAATAGCTTCTTCTTCATTTATCTGGCTTCCCTTAAGAGGAAGGACTCATGTTACAAAGGAAGGGCTACATAATCATGCCTTACTAGCTCAAGGTACATAGGACTTTCACAAGTCCCTTAGAAATTTTAGTATTCACAACACCCATGAAAGTTATGAGCAGCCCAAGGAAAACAGTCTGATCTTGGTAACAGAAGAAGTACTAATGAGTGCAGGACAATAGGCACAGGCCAACAAAAAGCAGAAGGAAAGGTGTAACAGGAGCTGGGTTACCAGCTGTGCTGTAACCGGAGAGCTGGTGCAGGCCTGCTCTGTAGCCCACCAGCACCTTGCATGGTGTCTCTGAAGGTCCCAGAGCCACCCCAGAAGCTGAAGATGTTGCAGAGGTGAGAAATGCAACTCCTCTATTCCTGCTAAACAGAAAGCACCAGTCCTCTCCTCCTCTCACCAAAGTGATGTTCCCCTCATTGTAACCTTTCCTCATGGGAATGTTCATGTGTCATTCCAGTACAAAGCTGCTGGGAAAGCAAGTTCAAAATCACATCAGACTCATTCTTTAAATATCCCTCTTTTCTTTCTTTTTAATTTTTTTGCAAGCATGAAATGAAGACTTTGTGTCTTTTTCAGAGAGAGTAATGTTTTATTTAAAAATGGCCTGCCAGCACCATGAATTTTACATGACAGAAGCTCCATCCCACAACATATTTAAACCTCTCCTCATTAGTCATCAGAGCTCTGATCCTTCAGCCAGATGTGGCACATCCCACCAGGACTCCTGGCATAGGGTCTGACAAATGTTGTTCACAGGCCTATCCCTTCTCCCTACTGACCACCCCTGAAACACAGCCTGCCCTGAAGCATTGCCTTAGAGGAGACAGATCTGCTGCATCAGCTCCTGCCTGCAATGTGTCCCACTGAAACGCACCCCCACGCAGGCTGTTTGGAATACACAGATGTGAGCAGAGATTTGGCAGGTCTAGCACAGCATCCTATCTGCTGCAAGGCCTCTGGAGGTCACAGATAAGCAAACCCAGGCAAGGGTAATGCTGGGCACATAGATATACAAGCAAAACAAGACAGGCAGCAGATCAGACATGTCTTCCCATGATTTTGCATCTAGTGCAGAACTCAGTTGATGACTGTGGAGTCATACTTAGTAATGAGTGTCCAGAAAGCCCAGATTTTACAGTAAACCAAACGTATTCAATTCCCAATTAGCCATGGAAGATTAGCTGGGTTGGGGATTAACCAGACACTCCCTCCCCATAGCAACCACAGCTACAGCACCACGGCACCACACATAGAACACGAGCCCCTGGGCTGTGCCCCACTTTCACCTCAGCAGGTTAAACCTGTCCCTCTCAGGACAGAAACGGGCAGGTTTCATACAATCCTTTCAGCTGTAGAAGACCTGAATAAGTTATTATCCCCTAAATAATATATAGCTTGTACAAGCCAGGATCTGTTTTATCTAGGTTACCCCATCCCACATTTTCTTCAATGGCTGAAAGCTGACGATATTTACATAAAGCAGCCAATACTAAAACAAGAACACACCATGTAGCCTGCAAAAGCTGTCCCAAGCACTAGGCAGCTGGTGTGTTGACACTGTTGCCTATGTGCTGAGTAATGATGTCTCACTATTTCTTTGTGCTCCCTTACCCATCTCTTTCCATCTGTTATTCCTTGGCATCCATTTGGATCATATGCTGCTCAAAGCAGGGCTTTCTGTTAGCAGCTAGGAGATAATCTGTGACAGGGCACTGCAAAAATCCGTCTGATTGATTCGTGTGAGTAATTAGTGAACTGGAGTCGATGCTGTCAAGGACATGTGTATGAATGGGTTAAGTATGCTGTGTCTGGATGGAAAACATGACTCGTAAGTGTTACTAACATTATTCTTTCTCATGTCCATAAACCTAAGTAAGAAATGGGAGAAATGGAGTGGGTAGAAAAAGACAGCAGGCTGGAGGGCAAGTATCTCTCAAATACAAATGCACTAAATTATAGGTACATAGATCAGATGCTGAGAAGAGCAGAGCATTTGCAACTCCTACACACAGCCCCATTTCTTCTCTTATAGCTATTAACTTTGCATGCTTCTCCATTTTGTTTTTGCTTCATCTTTCACATACATAGCCCAAGACTTGGATCATATCTTCACGTATCCCAGTGACTTCCTGGCATGTCATGTGCATGCACAGCTACATCCACACATTGAGGCATCTCCTTCTCTGCCTTCTGTACATGCTGATAGTGCAACTACACCGGTCACCAGGACAACAGTCACAGCCTGTCAAACTGATAAGAAGTTGGTTGGCTGGGTTCATGCTCTGAAAGAGAGCAAGATGGGCACAATAAATGTAATACACAGCAGTGAACTGCAAATGACATTTGGTTTTCCCCTTAGGGAGCTGAAATGAGAACGAACATGAGAGTAACAAAGAGACCGTCTGAAGAGGCTTGCTGTTTAACTTTTAAAGGTCCACAGTAAATGGGAAAGATTCAAGAAAGACACAGGGTTGGAGCTCAGACGTGGGGCTTATCTCAGCCCTCTCATGAAAAGGCAGAGGTTTTGAGCCCACATAGTCCCAAATTTCCAAAAGTGACCAAAGCGACTGTCATGCCAAGGGGCTCAGATGTTGTACTACCAGACACCAAAGTATGGGGCAACTAGAAGAAATAAGCACTTACATTGCTAGAATTGCCTCTCACTAACAGCAGCCAGGACTGCTACAGGACTGTGCTACCTCAGGCCAACACCCAACATGTCTCTTGGCTGGATCTGAACGCACTGCAGGAGTAGGAACCTATCTCTTCCGGCAAAAACAGTCCCGCCAAACTGTGCCGAGCTGAATACAGAACTGGGGCATGCCATTCAAGAAAACTATTTTGCCAAACAGGCATTTTGTAGTTATGGAAGTCAAGTTGTCATCCAAACTTCTGGATGCTGTCAAAGCTCAGGGAAGCACAGAACTGGTATCTCTCACGTTCAGTCTTACAACTTCAAGGTCCGTAGTCTGACCATTTGGCCGGTGCAGAAATAGATACGAAAGACAGTCTGAAAAGAAAACCAGTTCACTCCAAGTGAAGTCTGTTTTATCATGTTATCTATGGCCTATGGCAGGAGTAATTTATCAAAGTGGTAAAGCCTTGTCACAACAAAAAGGAGCTGCACATACCCAGGTGAAGTACAAGAACTCTGGTAAGACTATCCCTCTAAAACTGATAAGAAACACTCTCCTGTCTCTTTGAGAGATACTCATGGACGCAGCAGCGCTTCAACCAAAGCAAGACCTGCATTAGCTGTGTTCAAAATAAGGTCTGAAAATCCAGGTCACACTGGTCAAGCTGTAATCTAAATAGGAACAGGGAAGCAATACAAATACTGGCAGACAACAGCTGGTGACAAAGGGGTAGGTGATGGTTAAAGATCTCTTCTCCACCTTTGCTCCTCGCTTCTTCCTCAACATAGACAAAGAACTTGAGTATCTATATCCTATCTCTCAGCTGTGATTTAGCTGTGAATTCTTGTGATGGAAAGGTGCCCCAGCATTCAGAAACCCTCTCCATCCCCTAGCCTGCATATAAGGGAAAGGGGAACTTCAAGCCAGCTGCACAAATATCTCTTATTTGGCTGGGGATGAGATACACACTATGGTCCAACACATTCAAGGCCTTTCTAAACACAACAAACCAATGTCAAGAAACAGAAGAATGTCATCAAGGCCATATCGTTTGGTTTCTTGCACTTGTTTTGCCTCTCACTCAAAACAGGCAGGCAGAATGCAGGGAGACAAAGAGGCCTTTCTCAGCAAGCAGCATGGTGTGCACTCCTGGGTCATGTCAGGCGGCTGTCTGTCTGCCCAGTCCCCTTTACCCTGTTTAGATTGTAGCTGCATCCTTTCAGTATCAAGATGTGGATACTTAATGCATGCTCACCTTTGCCCCAAGCCACACACTGTTTCTGCTTAGCTAATGCTTTTCTTGGCAGGCTCAGCCAGGCGAGTCAGAGTTCAGCTTGCACCCCGATCAGCTGAAGCACAGATGACTGGCTCCGGGAAATGATGCAGAGGCACGGCCAAAATGAACTGAAGTCGCTTACAAGGAGCTGCAAATTGCCCTGTGTTGGTACTCAGCCAGTTTGATTCTGGCCCATGACTGGGCATCCAGCCACAGCCAAAGGACAAATCAAAATAAACAAACCAGAAGTTTCTTCCAGGGACATATTATGAAGAGATTTTCAAAGCAGGATTTAAGAACAGAATACTGCCTGTCCATGCCTTAATAGCATGGACAGCACAATGACAGACCCTCTAAAAAGCTTTAAATGCAGTCAGTGCCAGTGGGAAATGGACAAGATAAAAGACACAGAACAAGAGTTAAGACATATACAGCTTTTCACAGCTCTGGCACAGCTCTCCCATGCAAGCAATGCATGCCAAGCTTTCAAGAGTGGTAAGAGCAAATGGCTGAAGCCTAGCTGGTCCTGAGTACAGGCTTAAAACTCTGACTTGTTTTGTCTGATATTTTTATTTATTTGTTGAGAAGCAGACAGTAGTTATCACTCTATGAAAGAGACCGCTGTGGGAAACCCATGACTACTAACTCTCCTTTGATTCATGTATTCCCATTGGCAGGTCTTTGGAAGAATATATTGCACAGCCTTTTGTGCAATAGCCCTGTGCAGAGTCCACAGATATAGGGAGACAGACCTCCCCAACACTGATCATGTCTCCCAAAGATCCCTCAGGAGATATGCTGAGATAGGTTAGAATCAGTATGAGAAACACAACACTACTTGCAGATCTGGAGCACGATAGGTAAACAAGCCAATATCAGGCGAATCTGTCACAACCCAAAGTAAGCTACAGAGCTGCCTTTAAGACCTTTGCTAGGGTAAGAGAAGCCCTGAGTGGCTCACTCTAGAGCAGGTTTGTGCTGACTCTCAAGCAGGCTGGGACTTGGCAGCCCACCAGTACTTTGCCCGTTTCCCTGCTGCTCCAGGACGTGAGTGAGCTGTGAGCGATCTGCCTGCACACATCCCAGCATATGCCTCCTGTGTACCACAGTTAGCACAGCACTGGACAAGGTGCAGGGGACAAGCTGTTCACGCCCCTGCCCACTCAAATATTTTTCAGGGTGCAGAGCTCAGTAGCTCAGGACTCTCTGCAGAGGAACTCAGTGGGACTGCCTCACATCTGTGAGAGGAGAAATTTCAGGCTTCATCTGTATGACTCAGCTGTTTACTGTAAGTCTCTGTGGGAGCAGCACTGGCACTGAGATTCACAATTCATTATCTATAAAATGAAAAGAAGTTTTATCAAATGTCTACTAGTAAACATCCTTCAGAGCACACAGACCCACACAGAGACTTACCCTCACAGCAGATAGACTGAACTATCAAAACCCCTTGTCACAGCACTCCTTGTCTCCGTGCACCAGAAAAAAAAAAAAAAAAAGCAAGCAGGGAAAGTAAAGGCTTTCTTTAGCCACATTAGATGCAGCCAATCAAAAGAACTGGATATCTACAAACAAAAAAGAACTATTTATATGTCTTTGAAGGCAGAAGTATTATATCTATATGTCCATAATCAGGGATAAGTACACAAAGCTGGTACCAGGAAAGATGTCTCGGAAATAAAGCCTCTGAGTAAAACCAGCATATTATCCACTGGTATAAAATGCTGCATCTCCATGGGCTTGAATGAGCTCACATGTATTTACACATGACCTTCGAGATCCCACCTGCACACACACACCCTTCCTAACTTCATCTAGAAGAGACTATTCATCCATCACCTGGTCATCCATTAATCTGTCAAATGCCTGTGCTGGTTTCAGCTGGGGTAATTTGCTTCACAAGGGCTAGTACAGGGATATGTTTTGGATGTGCAAACAATCAGAAATGAGAGGAGCTGTGTATTTATTACACATTTCTGAATAAGTCATGCCAAATATCTAGGACAAACAATACATTAAGCCCTAAAGAACCCTTTGAAAGCTTTTTGTCTGCTGGAGGCAACAACGAAAATGTAACATGATAGAAAGAGAACAGTAAATCATTCATGAGAATGATTAAAAACTAACTGTGGGTGAGATGCAGCAAAACAGCACTGAAAACAGCCAGAGTATTTTTTGAGTGTCTCATCTTTCAAAGGTTGGAGTGGTTGTGAGGAACCTTAAGAAGCCCTACTTTGTGTCCTTTACTGCAAAGAAGACATAGCAGATACAAAATCTGTGGAGAACTGTACAGCCACAAGTTGCAGCTTATTCAGATGCCTCATGTCCACATCAGGCACTGAAGCAAAAATGCTACTGTGCTTGAAATAAATTGTGCAAATAAGGCTTAAGAAAAAGGGATCTTAGGGACACTGGTGAAATTAGTATAAATTAGACTAAGTACTGAATAATGCTTAATACATGTGATCTCACATGCACACAATCATTTTGGAATACTAAAATCAAGTTCTGAAAGAATTACAGTGTCAAAATGTTCACAGCTACCACATAATGTAATGCAGTTTTTGGTGCCACGGTTTCCCAGATGAGTGTGGTAGCCACAAATTGTGTTATCATTAGTATTTATTTTAGATCACTTCAACTCTATGAAAAGGCCTGTTTCAGGAAAGCTTGTATCCTAAGACTATCCCAAGTAAAAAACTCAAAAACAATCAATGTGGATAAGATTTTTTTCTTCAAAAAACACCCTTGAGCTTCAAGGGAAAATTCACCCTACATTATGCCTTTGAGCCTTCACTGGCCTGACTATGTGTCTTAAGACTTTTGAAAAATTGATTTGGAAACAAGGCAGTAAAGTCCTTGTAAGAAAGTTTTGCCTTCAGTGTCTCCTGGATTATTCTCAAAATGAAAGTCTACATTAAGTCAGTAAAATCATGCCAGACTTCACAGTCAACACCATGTTTGACCCGGATTCATATTCAAGGATATTTTTAGCCTAATTTCTTAAACAAACAAGAAAGATTTATGCAATGGAGGTGTGTGTGTTTGTGTCTGAGTAGGCACTTGCCTGTGTCTTCAGCACCATTTACCTGTTCCTGAATCCCCTGCGTAATTCCAAACACAGTGACATTCACAGGTAGAGTGAGACATTATTAGTGCTTCAAGTCAGCTTTTATTAGGTGTCAAAGAAACCCCATAGGCCAAAACCAGACTTAATTTATTACACCACTCTTGAAAACCATGTGTGTTATTGGCTATTTTAATATTGCTACTAGTCTGTGTAATACCCTGAGCATACATAACACTTGGCATATGCAAACCATAGGACAAAGTTTCTGCCTCTGTTTTCCTATTTAAGTACCACTCCCCCTGCTTTGTTTTGTAGTTTGGCAAATAATTTACTTTAGTAATATAAATATTTGAGCTGCAAACCACCAGAGCATTCAAAGCCTTTGGCACTGCATTGCATTCATGTATTATTTGCTTCATTACAAAAGGTAATCCCTGTGTTTTTATTAAGAAGCTGGCACCATTTGTACTCAAGCTGCTGGCCAAACATACCAAACAAGCAGCAAATTCTCAACCATGATGTACAAACTCAACATTATCCTCTAAGACCTGTAGTTCCCTGCAAAATACCTCCAACGTTGCAAGAGAGGCAACTCTTTAGGGATTTAAAATCAGACTTTAGAGAAAAAAATATTTTCTGTGATGTGTCTGTCTGTCTCCAAATGCACAGCACTGCCCTACCAGCCAAGCAGTGCCTTCAAAGGTTTTGTTTTGGAGAACATGAAAATTTTCCTTTGCCTTCAAAACTGGCTTTTCCTTTCCTTTCAGCACAAGAATCGGGGACACCTTATCCTCTTCCTAGATCTGCCAGCAGAAGCACAACTTAATCCCTGCGTGGGCCTCAGTACTGCCTCCAAACCTCAGCTCTCCCAGCAATGGCCTCGTATTGTAAAGCAAAGAAACTCCTCCATGCTCAAATGGCAGAACAGATGAGCAAAACTTGCTGCACCTAGCAGCGCAGACCCCTAGAAACAAGCTCAGCAGACACATTTTGGCTCACAGGAGAAGGGCTTTGAGAGCACTTAACATCTCCAGGGGCTCCCCAGACTGGGAGGGGGGTTGGAGATAGGCTGTCAATACCAGGGGCTACCACACCTTTCCCTTAGGAAAAGTAGATAGCCAATAGGTAGCTCTAAGTACTCATTACTCTTTTTTACTGCTTAGAATTAACATCTGCTGGGAAATCTATACTGATAATCGCAGCACTGGTTGCCAGACCATAAGAAGCCAAAGAAAAAGGATGAAGGAGGATTAATCTGTGGAGGTGTTGGCAAAGCATATGACAGCTGCAGAGGACGCAAGCAATTCCTTTAAGGAAATGGAAGTGCAAATTGCTAAAATGATACTGGAAGAGAAATTTAACTTAACGCACAGGCAGATTTTGATGTCTGAAGCTTGACTGTGACAAAAAGCAGGGAAATGTAAATGCAGTGGTTACTAATGGGCATAATGAACAGGCAGGTAGCTTTGACAGCATGTTCTCAGCTGGAAGCTGTATTCCCAGGGACTCCTTATCTTCCACATCCACTTCTTTCAGCAACCGTATAAATGTAGCAGGCAGATTTGCCAACCACAGGCATGCAACTGCTGGATAATGGTAGTGGTTGCCAGTTAGGCCCACAGCCAAAGCTCCTACCTGAACAAACTGAGAAAACCTGGCTTTCCTGATTCCTATCACCAGCTCTTCCACCTCCTGCTGAGACACACAGAGAAAAGACAGGTCTCCAAGGCAGGGACTTCACTGCTATCAAACACTGGTTTATATTCTGCAGAGAAGCTGTTTGCCTCTCCTTGCTGAGCTGACTCCCGTACATAGGCAGACATACACTGGAAGAGAAAGAAGGAAGGTACAGGGAACCTCACTGGTGACAAGACCAGATTTGGGGCAGAGCTTACCTCATGCTCTCAGCTGACACTGAGCCCTTTCAGGGCACTCAGACCCAAACACTAGCTGGGAGATTTTAGCATTTCTGCATAGTAATAGAAGCAACAAAAATAACAACCATAAATAATGGCTATATGTGTGTCTAACATCACACACTTGCTCTCATGTTTTTCTTTGTTTACTAATTCCTGAGCTACTAATAGCTAACAGGAATGACGATGCTACAGAGGATGGAAAGGAAAGCATTCCACAAAGTGAACTTCTCTAAGATGACCAGTGAGGTGCCGGACAGAAATTACTGTGAAGCTCCTGAACAGTAAAACCAGAATTATCCTCTGCCCTTGCGATTGATCAATGTCTAGTGTCAATCCCGATGGATTTCGGACCCACCCTTCCCTAAAGGTTACCTATTCCAACCTGGCATGTAAATAATTAAACTTTCTCTACACATTGCCAAGATAGGAAGAAGAAAGGCTATTGCTATTCCACGTAACTATAGATAAGCTTGGCCCTCCTTCTATCTCCTGAAATTACAGCCAAAGCCGTGAAGACGGCCGAGGAGGAATCCCTTACTCAGGTGCTAATGTTCCTGCCTGCACTGGATGAAATAAGAGCTCTGACCCAGCCACTGGGAGGTAACACATGCAGCAGAGACAAAACATCCTTCAAGGCCAAGGTTACCAAGAGGGCATTGGATTACGGTTATGCTTACAGGCAGCCACACCACTGACAGTGGACAAACTTGCCGAATAAACCACAGACAGGACACAGAGTTGCCAATCAGAGATTAAAAGGACATATAGTAACTGTTCAGATTACCACTTTGTGAAGATTTTAAATATGTTAAGAATTTCAATAGAGTTTTGATTTTGCTGCATTGTCACAGTCATTGAGTCTCGGTTATTTCTAATAAAAACTGGCTAAGGCAACATAGAACAAACTTGGATTGTTCAAGGCTGAACTCAGTAATAATAAAGTATTTCTGTGATAAGGAAATGCACCCTAAATTCAACTGTGGAAAACTTCCTATTCTTAGACATTAAACCATTTGCAAAACCTGACTTACTAATGCCATTTAAAATGTCATACCTACAAAAGTATGCATAGTTTCTGTCAATAAAATGCAAAGTACACAAGCAGTCTGTATTTTGAAAGTCACACAAGCAATGTGAACTATGAACTTCAGGATTCATGAAATCGTGACATTTCAAAGTGAGAGGAGAGAAAATATTTTTCTGTCTTGTCCATACCATGAAATATTAAAATGAACAAACTGTAAATATTAAGATTCAGTAAAAATATTTGGGATCCAACATTCAATATTAATGAATTTTCTGCTGAGGAAAAAATCAACAACGAGGCATCATGAAGTCAATAATCCACAATTTTAGTCTGGTTTGCATAATCCAGGAGAATGTCATGTGACTTCACCTGGATGAGACCTGCTCTTTGCAGAATAATCGCCACTTTAAAAGGTACCTTTTTAACTTTCGTCAATTTATATACTATATATAAAAAAGTATCTTTCTTTATTATTTTAATCGTAAGTGTTCAGAGTTAGTCATTAAGTCAAACAGTACCAAATCTAGGGTCTCTTTCCAAGCAGCTCACTAAGTGGTGTTGGCAACAGTATACTTCAACACTTGTAATTTATTAACCCCCTAGGTGTTGTAACACGGAGCTAAAGCCGCAGACAGGAGGCATTTAGCAAGTTATATGTGCCACGTATTTTTACAGCAGAGGATTTCCTGCGGTGCTTTTCTTGCCTCCCACTTTTTTATGACTTTTTTTCCCTCATGGTAACTGCCAAGGCTCACATACTTTGGAGATGCTTCCTTGTTTTGCCCTAACACTCTCTCTTGTTTCAGAAAGTGTTGCTGTGCATTTATGAAGGAGACATTTAACATATCCTGAGGAATTTTTACCTTTTTCAAATGCTGATTATGAAGTCCAAGACAAACTTACATGATGGACTCTCCATCCCTGGAAGTGTCCAAGGCCGGGTTGGATGTTGCTGGTCTGGTGGAAGGTGTCCCTGTCCATGGTGAGGGGTTAGGACCAGAAGATCTTTAAGGTCCCTTCCAAGCCAAACCATTCCATGATGCTTTACAGGGCAGTGTCCTGGCTAAAAAGACCAGCTATTCCATATGCTGAAAGGAGACATGTAGCAAGGGCAGCTGTGCACAATGAGGGTTTTGATAGAAAGCACCGAGATGCACACATTTACCTCTGGTTGATCCAGCTGAGGAAACAAGATTTTTTATTGTTGTTGTGTGCCACTGGAAGTGGCAGTAGCCCTGCTTTTGTGACTTCTAAGAAAGCCTCATTTATCAGCCATCTTCCTGAGTGCAGTTGTTCTGCATATCAGACCAAAAAAGTTCAGTATGTACTTCAAGGTTCAACAGGAGGGGTATCTCCTTTGACCACATCGATGTGATATCAAAGTCAGCCAGGAAAACTACGCACCAAAACTACCTTCAGGCAGGAAGAGATTTAGAGTATAGGAAGAGATTTAGAGTATATAACACTATCTAATGTTACTACTAGTTTTATTGTCGCTCCCTCTCTTTTCCTCTACACTCCCACAGAGCCATCAAGAAGCTTTACAACATTACTCAGTAAGACAGTGACAGGAACTGAGGAGCATTGTTCCGCTGGGGAGTGTTTATAGGGGTAAGAGAGCTGGTTACCCACTCAATTAATAAAGTCAGGAAAAAAATTCTTTGCCACTTGAACATTATTAACACTCTGAGATACCCAAAACATGTAATTCCTGTGATACTGGAAGAGTGAAGATGGA